>JAVXUP010001120.1:0-172500 GCA_033070095.1 Escallonia herrerae
TATTTACATGAACAAGAAACAAAATATCTCAATATGGCTCTAATTTAAAAGAGGCTAACATAGATCTACTAGAGGAAGCTACATCTGGCGTCATATTTAAAAGCACATGCACGTAGGAACAGTCAAATTGTGTCGTTTCCTACAAGTCCTAAGTAAGAACAGCTCACAATTGTTCAACCAACTAATGGCCGAGAGGTATCCAAAGGGATTTCTTAGATCAAAGAAGTCAAAGCGATGAAAGAAAAAGAAACATGCAATTATCTTAATCTGTATGGATATTTTGGATATTTAATGGCTATAGGGAGCAATAATTGTTTTAAATCAAGCAGAGGGAGATCATTTGGGAAAATGGTCGAGCACATGGTGCACTTAATATAGCATACCCTGCTGCAAAAAATTGCATAGCTGCGATACTACCTAAAGTTGCTGCCAACAAGCGCACACTAAACCTCAGATTATGCTGACCAATATGTTGGGTTCCATCAGATGAGGCTGACCCCAAAATTGAGAATCAAAGTAACAAAACATACTTAAGCATTACCCAGGGCTCCCCAAACATAGAGAAAACAAATGAACTATGGGTCAAACTCTTGTATCACTCATGCCACAGAAAATGTAGCCCGTCTAAACCACACTCTCTTACTTTTGCAGGGGAAGTAATGTACTTAACACTAATCACCATCCACATTTTTACAAATTCCTCCAATTCACATGATCTACTAAGAGTTCAAGCAGAATTTGCATGATGTCTCACCTACCTTTACAAGCATATGCATTATACTCATAATTACCATATGGTTCATGTAGATAATCCATTACATTTATGTTCATGTAGATTAACCAACAGAATAAAATCCGTCAACAAGCATGAATTTCGGCCCTCTATATGTCAAAACATGTCATAGTCTGAAAACAAAGGACGCCTAAAAATATCGAACGCAGCAAAATTGAACGCTTCTTCCTTCCGTCTAACCAACCCTCATCCTCACATAATAGTAATTTTTTTGCATCAGCAAGGAACTTGCCAGAGATCCCTTCGCTCCATTTACTCTCCTAATTAAAGAACATCCCGACAAAGTCAACATCGCTTCTCACATCCAGCAAAATATTAGTATTTTTTTCTTTTTTGGCAAGGCAAAACTTTATGTCCCATTTACGGGTATGCCTTTTTTGAATCTAATTGGAGAAACTACTCCTACTTTCAATCTATAAAATGTGCACGCATTTGCTCAATTTACCTTTCTCCATGGATTCACTGTTTGATGTTATCTTTGGTATTACCATTGTATTCAAGGCGTTGGAATATATGGAATGACATGCATCATTACTCTGCACTTTTGCACATTAGATGTTTATTGAACTGTTTCCATTTTCCTCTTTTGGGTAAGAAAATATGGCAATTTGCATCTTCAACTTTGCCCAAAAATCTGCTTCCTTTCGTATCAGTGAAACTTAAAGTGTGATAGAATCTCTCTATCTTTAAAGCGTGATGTGCCTAAACATATTAAAAATGTGATAGAATGTCTCTATCTTAAAAATGTGAAGGAAGAAAAAATCCTTGCACAATTGTCATTTGTAGCATAAACTGTCAAAAAAGAAAGAAGACAACAAAAGAATGACATAATGTACCTGGTCTCATCTCTGGGATATCTTCCGTTTGACGCCGTGCGATTGCAAGTGATTTTACATTGATGCTCCGCCTTTTTCTATTTTGGGAAACTTGCTTTATATGCAGAGCTCTTTGTTCATTGGTAAGTTGAGCATATCTATTCCTTCAATAACTGCGATTGAAGGATATTTTGTCCTCTGCACATGTGTGAAAAAGTCTCCATTCTCAATTGTTATTATATATTTACTTGATAACAGGGGCTAGACAATAGCATAACATTAGAACCCGAAGAGGAGTTGGATAACAAGTAGTTAAAATTCGACTCCCATATCTCAAAACAGTCGTCATGATTATTACCCATATGCTTAAACACTGAATCAGGCAATCACAGTAAAGCATGCAAGCTAAATCATGTCATCTCCAATATCTCAAAGTATATGGTAAAAATGCCTATTCTTCGTAGGCTAAAGACGTTGGATCATCTAACCAATATCTATAATATAGAATTAGAAAGCCAATTCAACTACCCATCCAACAACCAAAAAGAACTAATGATACAACATACCTCGTGTCATCTTTGGTCTTTTTTTGGTTCGAAGGCTTGCATTGGCAATTAAGTTCACATCACTGCTTCCCCGTTTCCTGTTTTTGGAAACCTTCTCAAAGTATTACGTTTTTTCATCGGTGGTGAGTCGTGCATATCAATTCCTTTGGTAAGTACGATTGAGCATCCTTCTTTTCTCTGCATGTAATATGATGGGTTCCATTTTTGTTTAAGGCCATAAGAACAAAACCAATTCACTTATTAGCTTTTCAAAAGTATAAAGAGATATAGAGGTAATAAGATAGCGAAAACCTTCTCTTTATATCTGATAGCACGTGCTAAACTCTTCCAATTGGTTTGGTTGCAGCGGCGACATATATAACCAGATACTAAGATACATCTGCAAGTCAAACACATAACATGTGAAATGTGAGGCAGTGATAGTTGAAGACTAAGTTCATCCTCAGCGGCATTAGTCTCGAAGGACGATTCCATCTTGGTTAGTGTTGGTAAGTAAACTTACTGGTATCGAAATTCACTTAGGTTTGATTAGTAATCTTTTCATTTTATCTTCTATAAGTTTGTTGGTAAGACCATCTTTATCCCTCTCTTACTTTATTGGTACCTACATCCCACACACCCATGGGGATAGAGTGTAACCACCTCTTGCTCTTTTTAGGGAAATTAAAAACCGCAAACAACAGGTGAACCCAGGGATACATCAACTAATATCACAGGTTGTCAACTCCAAAAGGCATAAGGTAAAGCATCAAAAAAGTTTCAATTAAAGGCCGAAGGAACTGACCTTTATGGGTCATATCCAAGAACATAAAAACCCGAGGAAGAATTGTTTCACGGCCAAAATGGGCATGGACATCCCGTCAATGATCAATTAGAACTCGAAATCTTCCAGGTTTAATAATTTCTATTGGCGAAACCACTATAAAAGATAATTATACCTTAGTTAATTCATAATTTCTCACGCATGTAATTAGTTAAATTTAATGGTTCAACCCAAGCCTTACATTCAGTTAAAAATAGTGTAACCAGTTGTATATTTCTAACGATGTGATGGGTTCTATGCCATATCTTGCACTATTTAGGCCCTTAATGGTTTTCCTTTTTCTGATAAGTATAACTCAACCTGCTCAACTCTAGGCCCTTAATCTTTGAGTTGTCTGAATTTAGACTGAACGCTCGCAGATAAAACAACATCCTTATCAACATGGCCTATCTAGAAACAGAAGTACATGGAAACAGCAAGGGTGTGAAAAATTGTATATGGAAGTAGGACATGGATTAGAATGAAATTGAAGAACTTTCAGAATAGACATTCTGTGATAATCGTTTTATTACTACAGGGATAGGAACACTGGCATCTAGGATGAGGTCTCCATTACTGTTACTGGGGTGAGTTCTTATTTTGAGTCTTGAAATGCATAATATCCTTCTACCATAGGCAAAGCTTTAAATTTTGCCAGCCATTCGTATCTAATTTTTTTCCTGTGTGATTGGTAACACAACAAGGCAATTTGCATATCTTCAAACACCTTGCATGCAACGGTGAAAAGGGACGAAAACATGTAGGAGACACATAAGGAAGAATTTGCGGTGGCTATAGAGGCACAGAGCATGCAATATCATGTATGTGTAGTCATCGGATGAATGAGAGATAAACTTCATTGACCAACAGAATGTATAATGCAGAATAATAAGAAACAAAAGTATAGCGTTTCCATTCATTGATTGACGAAATACGATCCTGTTATGCAAACACTAACATGCAGATGACAAATTGGATGAATTATTGTAGGAAGAACTTTGAAGTACAGAACGAAGGAATCCTTGTAGAGGCAACGCCGGAGTGTGCGCGGGGACTGAGAAAGCCCGGCGGAAGAGAAGTCCCGTTTGTTTTGTAGCCATGGCACCGCTCAGAGGTGTCTTGAGCGGGTGGGGAATGAGAGAGCCTGGTGGAAGAGGTGTGTTGTTGCGACGTTTTTTAATTTTGGCGGGTGATTGGTGTTATTATTGATGTTATGTGATATTTTAGAGGGTATTTTGGGGATGAGATTGTGTAAAAACCCATAAATATGTCTAAACACTTTAGACTTTTAAGGTAGAGAGATTTAAGGTAGAGATGGGGCATTGATGTGTAAGCAGACACTAGCATGGTCATTGTCATGAAGAGACTAAGGCAAGAAGGTTACCAGGGTCACGAGGAATGGTTGGTAAGTAAGACATTTTCCCTTTTAGGGAGGATTTTCTATTGTTTTAAGATTAATAATATTATGCATAATCTTCCATAAGCTGATCTTATATCGTGAAAGATACTCTAGATCACATGAGCCTAGTCTAAGCAAAAGACTTCATTGCAATTTACGTAGGTGCTATCGTCGTGCACTATTGTTGGACAAAATCTTCTCATTGTCCATAGCATTGCCACCACCTGTTTCCTCAACGAAGCAGACTGCCAATGGCATGTGGCATTGCTAACAAAGGTTTTATTTCTAAAAGCTTACCAGTCACCTATATTTGCACCATCCCTAGTCATTCCTGCTATTTGGTGGCATTACTGTTTGTAGTTCTAAGTTTAAACGGATTGGGTAATAATGTAGAGCCTCTTGAATTGCAAGTAGAAATTAATTATCAAGGGCAACTTTCGCATCCCAATCTTGTAAAATTGGTTGGATACTGCTTGGAAGATGAGCATCGGGTTCTGGGGTATGAGTTTATGCCCCGAGGCAGCTTGGAAAATCATCTATTCAGGAGTGATTTCTTGTAGTGTCTTTGGCACTTCTAGTAAAATCTTTCTTCAATGAGAGGCATTTACATTGGCCTTTGGTTTTCTTTTCTTGTTGCATCTTCTTTTAATTACCCGAGTTCTTGGTGCAGGGGATTCTGACTTCCAACCATTCTCTTGGAACCTAAGGATCAAAGTCGCTCTGGGTGCTGCGAAGGGACTTGCATATCTTCACAATCCAGAAGCAAAAGTGATATATCGTGACTCCAAGTGCTCTTAACATCTTGATTGATTCTGCATGTCGAACATTTATATGTAGAACACATAAAGTTATGGCTCCCCGGAATTATTTTTTGCAGGATTAGTTTCCTTACAACTTTCACCCTTTTACTACCAAAACTATAGTGCATAGCTTTCTGATTTTGGGTTGGCCAGGGATGGGCCAGCAGATAGGAAAAGCCATGTATCTACCAGGATCATGGATACCTATGGTTGTGCAACACCTGAGTATATGGTCATAGGTAATTTATGTTCTCAGCTTGCAGTGTGTTTACATTTACATATCATCCTGATTGGTACTATTCCCCTAGCATTCGATTTTCCCGTGCTTGGATTTACCTGTTGAACACCTGTATTTATTCTCAATTAGTCCAAAATGAGTTCCAAACACTTGTGTTTACTCTCATTTGAATTCCATGAGCATTTTCGAAGATGATCGAAGAGAGGCTCGCAAGCGACTTGGTGTAAGTATAAATACCAACATTTTAACTAGCACATAAATTGAGCCCATACAACTTAATCCAGGAAATTCCCCAGGGTAGTTTAGTCATCTAAAAGTTCACCTATACTCAGTGTACAATGAACCACACAAGGCACAATTAGAAGCAACGCATCTAGAGTTCGACAAGAAGGCTTTATGGGTTATGTGCAACATCACAGGATAGCATATTGCAGACACGAATCACACAATGTTTTCTTTACTTTGAATTCCATGAGAAGTTTCGAAGATGATCGAAGAGAGGCTCGCAAGCGACTTGGTGCAAGTACAAATGCCAACATTTTAACGGGCACATAAAATTGAGCCCATACAAGTTAATCCAGGAAATTCCCCAGTGTACTTTAGTAATCTAAACAAGCACCTATACTCAGTGTACAATGAACCACCCAAGGCACAATTGGAAGCAACACCCTTTTTGAGCTCATTAAATTTTCCTAAAATTCCTAAAGCTGCTTTTTCCTATATAATTGAGTAAGACAATAAGGCACTTTGCATATCTTCAAACACCTTGCATGCAATGGGTAAAGGGGACGAAAGCATGAATCCCTTTTACTAAGAACTAATGGAGGGAAGACATGTATGAGACATGTAAGTAAGAAGTGGAGATGCTAAGCGAAAGCAGAATGTATCTTTGCATAGCTTAATTACCCATTTTGAAGTAGGTGTAAATCATGTAAAATATGATCATATGCTGTGCTGATCGACCGAATGGCAGTAGTGGTAGATGATGCAATCTCATGTGCGTAGAGTGATCGGATGCATGATAAATAGTCGACATTGAAGAGCAGAATGTATAACACAAGTAATAAAAACTGAGAGTAGAGGGTTCCCATTCTTGATTCATGAAACGCTGTTAATGCAATAACTGACCTGTAGATGAAGATTTGGATGAAGTGTTGTATGAAGAAGTTTGAACTGCAGAAAGCAAGAATACTTGTAGAGGCAATGTCGGAGTGTGCGTGGGGAGGGAGAGAGCTTGGCAAAATCGAAGGACCGTTTCTTTTGCAACCATGGCGTCTCTTGGAGGTGCCTCGAGCTGGTGGCAGGTTGTTCCTCTGTTTAGAAAACCGGCGGGTAGTTGGTCTTAAGTGATATTACTTATGGGTATTTTGGGGATGAAAATGTTTAGAAACATAAAAACATGTCTAAACACTTCAGACTTTTAAGATAGAGAGATTTAGGAAGTTATTGTTACATTTGTCTTCTTTTGTGTTGATCTAATTCACATCTTTTTATTTATTCAGTATTCTTAAGTACCTTAGCCATATAATTGCAATTTGTTCAAGGGGTGGAAATTAGGAATTTATTGCTACATTCGTTTTCGACTGAATTTTTAATTCACATCTCTTTATTTATGTTTTTTTCCTCAAAAGTATGCTACAGATGTAGTTGCAATTTTGTTTAAGGGGTGAAAATTAGGAAATGCAGTTATGTGCACTATGACAAAAGAAGGAGATTGAAAGTTATCTAATGGCTTCAATAAGGTCGTTCCAATATTAGAGGTAAAAGTTGATTTCTAATGACATAAATAAGTCACACAAGCGTCATGTGTACACGGTGGCTTGTGTTAATATAAACACAATGAGCATTCACATTATTCCGCTATTTGACGTGAACAAATAGAAAACTAACGCACTGGGAGGCTTGAAAACTTTTTTTTCTAAGGTTTCTGAAAAGAATCATTTTATCCAATCAATTTAACCTTTTATTTTCTAAATATATTATCATAGAAAATCTGCAAACTACACTATGTAACTTAAGGAACGCATAAAGAAGTAAGCGTGCTATATGCATATTTAAAGTCTCCTTTTTTACCGAGTCCTTCTATAGCATGACAACTTGCATATTTTTTTCACATATGTTAGGAGGCCTAATATCAACGGCAAGTAAGATTTAAAACACTACAGTGGAACAACTGAAAATCTTTACAAGATAAGTGGCCAAGCCGTTGCCTATCAATATGTATACGTAATTAGAAATCATCTCGTTTATAATTTACAACAGGAATCTCTAACGGTCCATATGGATCACGAAATTAATCTTGGAATTGAGGTTAATTTTGGAATTGGACCTTAAGAATTATAATTCTGTTGTTTGAACAATTTATTTAGAATTAAAATTACAATTCATACCCAATTAAGGAACTAAAACTATATTATAAAATCCATGATTGAATTCTTAGAGCCCAACTTCAAACTTACAATTTCAAGTCACTATATTTTTTCACTGTTTGACCAACGACCCGCACTCTCTGCCTGATCTTCTGTTCTCTAAGCTCTCTTCCTTCTCTTTTCTCTTTTGATAAAATCTCGATATGGCAGCAGCGACAATCTTCCTTCTCTCTTCTCTTTGATCCAACCTTGCTATGGCAGCGGCAATCCTGACTTTAGATCCTTTTTGTTCTCTGCAAGCCCTAAGTTTGAGTTTTGTGTTGTAATCCTCACTTCGTATCTGTAGCCATGGCTTTCATATCGTCAAGTAGTAACAATTCGGGTTCCAAGGGGTTCAATGCTACTGCAGATGACATTATTTGCTTTTACAAAGACTATGCCAATCAGGACGGCTCCAACTGCATGTAATAACCTGATTTAATCTAACCGAGAATTAGATTAATCAAGGGCATTGTTTCTATTGATAATATTATTTTTATCGATAATTGGCTTATTAGAATAAAATGGAAGGTTAGTTTGGCCTGCGGGTCAAAATATAATTTTGAAAAGTTAGGGGCAAGAATAGAATTTTTGAAACTTTAGGGGTCATTTGTAAATTCTGGAATTTGAGGGGCTATTTTGAAATTTTTGAAAACTTAGTCTTACGTGTGAATTTTTCAGAAGTCCCGGATAGGGAGATGCCACCTCCTGCTAAGTTTAGATTGACTAAGTAACTTAAAAGATTTAATATTGGGTCTTGGGGATTAGGGAGTTTCGGATAAGAAGAAATGAAAACAAAAAAGAGAAAAGGAGGGAGGCAGACTAAGAAACAAGAAACAGAGAAAGAAAAAAAAGGGAGAGGAAGAAGAAGCTCGGCTGTGGGAAAAGAAAAATCACATAAAGGAGGAAGCTGGAAGCGGTAAGACTCTCAATTTTATTCTTGTATTTCAGTGTGTGATTCTAATGTTCAATATGTGTTTTAGTGTTATGTGTGTGGGTAAACAGTGAGGGTGTAAGTGTGAAATGGGTGAGGTTAGTGCACCTGGTAGTGTAGCCGAAAGGGTGTTCTTATATGAAATGGTGGGTGTCGTGTAACAGCATATGTAAGGTGTGATCGTGTGTGTGTGTGTGTACAAGGGTGAAGGATGAAGAACAGCAACACAGGGTTGCTATGTGTGCGTTCTGTGTGAGTAAGTGCACAGCTTTGATACACGGTCCTATGTGTGTTGATGGGGTGCAAATGTGTATATTTACGGAAAGGTGGTGGTGCAGAGTATGGTGTAGTGCAAGGGGGAAGGCTGCTGGCATGCACAGTGAGGGAGATAGTGCCCTACGGGAGCTTGAAAGGGGAAGAGGGAGAGGAAAAGGAAGACGGCAGCAGCTAGTGCTGCTGCCGTGTGGGTACAGGGGGCATGGTGATGGAGGAAGAAGGGAGAGGGAAGGTAGCAAGAAGTGGGTGTTATGGGATAGTGCAGTGTGCGTTCTAAGTGACTGTGTGTGTGGGTCTGTTACGGATAGGTGTAGTGTGTGTGTGTGTGTGTGTGTGTGTGTGTGTAATGGTGTAAATATGTGTGTAATAGTTGGTTTTAATGGAATTAAAGAGGTTGTTAGGGGTTATGGGATAATGGTGGTGTGGCTATGTGGGTGTGCGTGAGTTGAAGGTAGGAAATGAAGCTTTGGTAGAAGGAGAGAGAGGTTGAAGAAGGTGTGTGTGTTGAAGGTGAGGTAGTGTGTGTGCCGATGTGAATAGTGACTGTTTTTTAAATAGTGACTGTTTTTGTCACTGAAGATGGGAATTGAGAAATCAGTTTAAAATTTGAATTTTTAAAAATAGTTAGGGTCAAATCTAGCCAAAGTGCAAAAAAAAGACCCTAGTTACTTTTAGGAGACTTGTATCGTGAAAAAATTTCAGATTTTTCCGAGATCGGGAAGTGGTGAATGGACGTGAAAAGTTTGAAACTTTATAGTGAAATTTAAAATACCAAACGATTGCGGTTTTGTGAAAAAAAATTATGAGGACTTTATGATGCTGAGAAGTTCCATTTTTCAAGATTTTGGGTCATTCTGAAGTCAGCAGCTATTTTTGGCCTAACTAGCTTTTAAGCACTCAGTCCGAACATCAATCAGGATTTTTAGGCAAAAAATGATTTCAAGATGCTCAAAATAGCATTTTAAAGTGGTTTTGAGATATTCCTGGTGCCAGAAACCATTAGGAGGCATTTTAGTAAATTGTCGCTAGGAGAAGGGTATTTTGGTAATTTTCTTAGTAAAATTTTTCAAAGGACTTGTTAGTCCAAGAAGAGTTGTAAAACACCTAAAAGGTTGTTTTGAAGCATATTTGGGGTGTTGGGGTGGTAGTGAACCCTCGGGGGATATTTTGATAATTTGCCGCCTAGAGGGGGTATTTTGATAATTTGCCATGTTAAAGCCAAATTTTTAGGAACGCACGTTATTCAGTGTCCAGAGTGGTAGGAAGTGAGGAATGGTGTTAATACGTTAAATAATGGGAGTGGTTATTGTGGAGGCATCGATAAGGCTTGGTTATGGAAGAGGCAGAGGTAGGAAATCTATAAGCAAAAATTTGGACATGAAAAGGGCATGTCTAAGTCTTTTGGAAAGCCGGATAAGTCTAATATTGAATGGTTGTATAGTAAAGAGATTGGTCATATTGCAAGGAAGTCTCGAGGAAGAAAAAACAAGAAGAACGGAAAGAAACATGTGAACAATGCTAATGTTGTCGAAGAAGATGACAAAAGCAGTGGTGGTGATCTCTACTTGGGTTTCTCAGTTGAGCAGCAAGAAGGTAATCTCTTATCAGTTAGAGACAACAATTTTTCTACGGAATGGTTTCTTCACTCTGCATGTTCGTTTCATATGTGCCCACATAAAGGAATGGTTTTATTGTCTTACTCCATATAACGGTGGTATTATGTTAATTGGTAAGGACACTGTTTGTAAAGTCATGGGGATATGTACCATTAAAATTAAAATGTTTGATAGGATTGTGAAAACCCTAGGTGATGTAAGGTACATACCTGACCTGAAAAAGTATTTGATTTCCTTGGGCACACTTGATTCTATAGATTGCAATATACCTGTAAAGGTGGAGTCATGAAAGTTAGCAAAGGTGCCATGGTGATAATGAAAGGTCTGAAGACTAAAATTTTATATAAACTGATAGGAAACATAGTTATAGGTGAAGCTTCAACATCAACTCATGCGGGTTCTAGAGTAATAACTCTGAGTAATGGCATAAACAGGTAGGACACTTGAGTGAGGCAGGTATGTTGGAACTTCACAAGCACAAGTTATTGTAGGCAGTAAAATCATGCAAGCTGGACTTCAGCAAATTTTGTGTGCTGGACTTCCGTAAATTTTGTGTGTTTGGGAAGCAAAAATGAGTTAGTTTTAAAGGTGCTTGTCATACTAGTAAATGGGTTTTGGACTATGTACATTTAAATTTTTGGGGACCAATCAAGCATGTCTCAGATGAGGGAGTTCGTTATTTTGTTACATTTATCAATATTTCTCAAGGAAAGTATGGCTATACTTTATGAAGCATCAGTCTAAAATTTTCTACATGTTTAAGCAGTGAAAGGCTAGAGTTGAAAATCAGACAAGTAAAAAGCTTAAGTACTTCAGATTAGATAATGGCATAGAATACAAGAGTGAGGAGCTTTTGCAGTTCTACAAGAATGGGGGTATCATCAGACACTTTTCAATGAAAAGGAATCCAGAGCAAAATGGGGTTGCCGAAAGGATGAACAGAACCGTACTGGAGCAAGCTAGATGCATGAGGTTGAGTGCAAAATTGCCTAAAAGTTTCTAGGCTAAAGCTGTTAACACAGCTTATTACTTGATCATCCATTCTCCATCATCTAACATTAATCACTGAGTTCCCGAGGAGTTATGGTCTGGTAAACAAGTTTATTTTTCTGCAATGAGAGTTTTTGGTTGTCCTGCATTTGTTTACCTTCAGAATGAAGAAAGATTCAAACTTGATTCTAAGTCAAAAGAATGTATATTCCTTGGGTATGAGGATATAGATTTTGCGGTCGAGTGGCCAAGAAAAAGGTGATCAGTAGAGATATGGTATTCAATGAAGCACAAATATTAAACACGGATGCAACTTCTAGCGAGAGGCGGGGTCACACAGTGTAGATAAAGTTGCATGAGCAGAGGACAAAATCAGTTGATGAGTCTACAGATGGATCTACAGATGAGCAGTCTTTAGAGAATTAAGAGGAGCATCCTACTATTCTTAGAATCCAGTCAGAGATAGAGAGCCAGGTACCAAGAAACCAACTCAAAGGTATGGTTTTTAGGATTTGGTCTCATTTGCACTAATTGTAGGAAGTGGAGATCCTACCAATTATAGCGAGGTTGTCAAGGCAAAGGATGGTAATTCATGTCTGATAGCAATAAATGAGAAAATAGAATCTCTACGAAAGAATCAAACTTGGAAATTAGTTAAACTTCAAAGGGTGTAAAGACTATTGGATGCAAGTTTACAGGAAAAAGGAAGATCATAAGTATATGCAAGACTGGTGGCAAAAGGGTATTCTCAAATAGAGAGAATTGATAATAATGAGATCTTTTCTAGGGATGGCAATTTCCGCACCCGTCGGATATCCACCCCACTCCGATCCTATAGGAGTAGATTTTTTTTTACTTTGACCGAGTCATGGTATGGGTATGGTAATGAAATTTCAAACCCGTAGCGGGTGGGAGTCAAATTTGGTATTTAATCTAACCCGCCCTGGTATCTGACTTGTACCCACCCCGCATATTATATGATAGCTTTGAACCTAACCATATATATAGCCTTGTTCAATCTTAGTCATTCATTTCTAATTATATAAAATGTGTGGATAAAACCCTAACACATTTTTCTCCTCTTTTTCTTCTTCTCTCTTCTCACCGTTTCTTCTGCCTCACCACACTCTTCCATGGGATAAAGAAGAAAAAGAAGCATATCAGGTGAGCTTCCTTGGATAGGATGAAATACATAAACTTAGTAAGGTGTTGTTGAAGTGTTTGTGAATTAGTTTTACTGTTTTCCTCTTTTTGGTCATGTAGGATGAGAATTGCTCATTTATTAGAAATAAAGAAATTAAATCACCTAATGATAATTTGGAAGCTCTGGGCATGTTGTTTACAAATAAGAATCTGACATCATGTGTGAAGAAGGCTAGTCCGTCTGCACCTCCAATGCCGGCATACACGAAGTGTACATATGACAAGAAAGAGGAAGTAGAAAACAAAGACCCATCATCAAATGGCAATGAAGTGAATGAAATCTCTGGCATCTGACCAGAACAACAATTCAGGGAATTAATCCTACAGGATGCTACACAAGGAAAATCAAATTGTGCACCCTCTTGCTTAGGAGTTTGTTCTAAAATAGAGAATCTCGGACTCCATGTCTTTGATTTGCAATAATGAGAGAGAAAATCTTCGTCACATCGGGGCGGATCCGGGCGAGGGCAGGTTTTTTTTATAGTCCATTTAACCCGGGGTGAGGCGGGGCGGAGTCACAAATTTATGCTACCAGGGCGGGTACGGTTATTATAGAATCCGCATCTGATCCGCCCCATTGCCATTCCTAGTCTTTTCACCATTAGTGAAGCACACTTCTATCAGATTAATTTTGTGTATTGTAGCAGCGTAGAATATGGAGTTGGAGTAGCTTGATGTGAAGACAGCTTTCCTCCCTGGTGATTTGGAGGAGAGGATCTACATGCAGTAACCCGAGGGATTTATTGAACCTGGAAAGAAGAACTATGTATGCAAGCTGAAAAAGTTCTTATATGGTTTGAAATAGTCTCATCGACAATGGTACAAGCAATTCAAAACATTCATGGTAACTCATGGTTACTCTCGCTGTGAGTATGATTGTAGTGTGTATTATCGAGTCCTTGATGATGGTTAAATGTTGTTGCTTACATTATATGTAGATGATATGTTGATTGTTGTGAAGAATAAGTCTCATATTCTGAACTTGAACAAAGTGTTGAACAAGAAGTTTGATATGAAGGATCTTGGTTCTACTAAGAAGATCCTTAGTATGGAGATTCATAGAGATCAAAAGGCAAAAAAGTCGAGGGTAACTCAGAACAAGTATATTGAAAAAGTACTGAAGAGGTTTAGTATGCTCAATGCTAAACTAGTTAGTACACCATCGGGAGCTCATTTTTAGTTATCCTCACAACTTTGTCCTAGTACAGAGGAAGATGTTGAGTATATGTCTCAAGTACCGTACGCAAATACGGTTGGTTGTCTTATGTAGGTCATGATGTGTACCAGACCTGATATACCGTATGCAATTAGTATGGTTGGCAGGAATATGGGAAATCCAAAAAATAAGCATTAGGATGCAATGAAGTGGGTCTTCTGTTATCTGGCAGTTTCGAACCAACTTTGGCATCATGTTCGTGATGGGGCAAAATGTGAGGTATTTGGCTTTATGAATTTTGATTATGCTGGGGGACTTGGATCTAGGAGTTCCATGAATGGATATATTTTTACATTCTATGCAGGACCGATATGTTGGAAATCATTATTACAGTCTACTCCAGCTTTGACAATTATAGAGACAGAGTACATGTCATTGACAGAGGCAACGAAGGAGGCATTGTGGTTGAAGGGACTGGCAGAGGAGCTTGGCTTTAAGCAGCATAGTGTTTTGTTAGAGTGTGACAGTCAGAATGCGATGGATTTGGCAAAGAATCAGGTTTCCATGCTAGGACCAAGGATATTATGTACATTATCACAGGGTCCGAGAATGGATTAATTATAGACAAATTGTAGTGCACAAGGTTCACACTAATGACAATGCAGCTGATATGTTCACGAAGACAGCCACGATTGAAAAGGTCAAGCATTGCTTGAGCTTGATTCATCTTCTTTCTCGCTGAGTTTGAGGTGGAGTGCATCCCTACCGTTAAAGGGGATGCAAGGTGGAGTCTGACAAAGGTACTAAAGGCATTTTATAGTTTTCTTATGGAATGGTTTATTAATACAAGCCAAGGTGGATATTGTTGATATATGTCTTGTATTATGTCCCACATTGGTTACTCAGAGAAGGTCATTATTTATTTTTTAGTATATATAAGTTGTCATGTATTGTGTTTTAAGGTCAAGAGAGAAGAGTCATTCTTTGAGAAGAAAACAATTGAGAGATACGAGTGGGGGAATGTTGTAAATCAGACTTGTGCAAAGTGAATTAAAGTTCTCTCAGATTTCTTGTGTTCTCTTGTTTAGTTATCATGTTCTATTCATATTTATCTAGAGAGATTTCATAACATTATGAATGGTACGAGGTACTTGCGATGGTCTTGAAGTGTGCTCGTGCAACATTCTGTGGGAGGATTTTTGTGCATGATCAAATTTTAGTTTCTAGTCGGAAAGATATTTTATGGTTCTTTGGCTATCTACTCAAGGCTCGAAAGAAGCTATATCAAGTATCAAGGCTTTGCTTTGCGTTCTTATCTTGCCGTTAACTGGGGCCACCCGCAAAATACTTTTGACATTCAGAACCTATTTGGATGCAAAGGAAGTTGTCAAATATATGATACATGTATGGTTTTGCAATTAGTAGAAGCAAGTCTTTTATGCGGATATATTAAGCATTATAACATTGTTGGGTCTATTCTCCAACAACTTAAGATTTTAGAGCAGATGGTAACTTAACATGATATCAGAGCTCTGTTTTGACAAGGTCTTGTGTTCAATTCTTCCTGCATGCATATCTAGTCCCCTTTGTAATAATGCAATTTGCATTCTGATTATTTGTTCACTTGGTGATGGTGCATCTTGATTTGTCTCTCCAAGTACAATAAGGGGCTTGAAAGTGAGGGAGAGTATTAAGCATGATAACCTTGTTGGGCTCATTCTCTAACAGTTTAAGCTTTTAGAACAAATGGTAACTTAACATGATAAAACTAAGATGATTGTTATCGTAGCAACTACAGCTTTTAGAACAAATGGTAACTTAACATGATAAAACTAAGATGATTGTTATCGTAGCAACTACAGATATACGAGCTTAATGGCTAATCCTAGTTTATATCAAGAAGATATCGGTTATCTCTACCATGACTATGGCAATGGTAGCAGCTTTAGACATCAAACCAGCTTTAAATGTCTGATCCTAGTTTATACCAAGAGAATATTGAATACTTGATGACATAGCTGAGTTGGTTAAAAAAATTTAGAGCTCAGATTTTGTCCTTTTGTAACAGGGTGGCATTGGCCTGTAAGAGAAAATGACCTAACATACTTGATGACCTTGAAGAATAGTAACCGGATGATGGTTCAAGTTTTTTGTACAGTATTGTGTTTACCAGAATAGATTTTGGTTACTTTATACAATATGACTACTTAGCAAAATCTTGTCCCACCGGGAAGCTTAAAAATAAAGGATTTTGTTCCCTGATATCACCATATTTGACATTGCAGTATTGATCTTTTGGTTTATAGCAACCTTTTAAGGCAAGATTAAAAAGATGTTTTGATCTTGAAAACTGGAGATCGCTGAGTCCTTAAAAGGTTGCAGTATTGTTTTTAAGTTTAGCTTCATTTGTATTTGGCATGATGTAAAGTTGGTGGAAGAGCAACTCTCAGCTATTGACTGGAGTTTGTTGTCTGAATGTTGTTGGGTATTGTAGTGTTGAAGGTTGATGGTGATGGCACTCACGTGAATAATAGAAAGCTAGGCATGCTGACTTGGAGTTTTTAGCTTAGGTTACAATACTACAATGACATCTGTTTATGACGTGATCCGGGAACGAGAGAGAGAGAGAGAGAGAGAGAGAGAGAGATCAATTGTCAGTTAACCTGTAGGCATGTTTATTGGCTTATACGTACTCAAGGTATGTTTTCTGTATTTGCAAATCTTCCTTTCTTCACCTTTTTTTCTTCGAGTAATTACTCTCTCTCTCTCTCTCTCTCACCTCTTTCCTTAAAAGAAGGGCATATCAGAAAGATAAAAACCCAGTTTTTAAATCAAGGCTGTTTTTAAAAACTCTAAAAACTGAGTTTTTTTTTTCGATGTTGATTTTTTTTAGACCACCACCCTCCCACCGTCGGCACCCATCGGCTGTTGTCGCCGGCGACTACTGCCGGTGGCCGGCGAGTGCCGGCGGCGGCCACCAACCATCGCCGCCACCACCACCGTAAACCACCACAAAAAAAAATTGGGTTATCAAACACTCACTTGTTTTTGTAAAAAAAAATAAATAAACTGCTCTTTAATTTTATTTATTTTTTGAAACTAAAAATCAAAAAAAAGTTTTGTCAAACAAAGCCTAAGTTAAAGGTGGCCAAAATACTGTTCACAGCGGCTCAGCATGATTTTTACTAAACTGAGTATCCAGCTTTGTACCATAGTTTGTGATACCTGGTAGTAATTTTTATTACTTTTTACAAACAAGATAGTATCGTATGCAATGTCAGAGTAGTTCAGTGCAACAAAACGATGAAATCCCCAAAACTAAGAAATAATGTAACAACGGGACAAAAATGTAGATGGAACTCTCTCTCTCTCTCTCTCTCTCTCTCTCTCTCTCTCTCTCTCTCTCTCTCTATCTCTCGCCCCCACCCTAAACGTGTTTTTGCTATGAAAAATTTTTTTGTTGATAATTCCTTCTTTATACTGTTCAACCTTCTCTATTTAGTTGATGCTTGGTTTTCTAGCTTCTTATTGTTTAACACGTTGCCATGTTACTGAATGGGTAGCTAGTTGGAATAATTCAAGTGCTCAACTGCAAGGAATGTGATTGAAAGAACATCTGGATTGTTGAAGAAACGGTGGGCACTTCTTAGAACCGCGTCATTCTTTGATGTAAAAACAAAGGTAAAATTACGAGTGGCAGCTTATTGGTTTAAAAATATATTTGCATACATATATAATTATGTAACATGTGACAATCTGATTCCTTTTATCATTTGTACTTCATATTCTAGGTTCGAGTAGTCAATGCATGTTGCATGTTGCACAATTTCATATGAGAGGAGCAAGTCGGACAAAAAGCAAGATTATTACCCGAGGTCGTTGCAGAATTAGTAGCTGCTCTAATTCCGGATGACACAAGCGATGAGGAAGCGGTAAGATATGTCTGACTTGGGCTTGAATGGACAACATTTAGAGAATTTACGTCTAAGGTCATTTTTGGTGAATATCAAGCTAGGCTTGGACGAGGAGTTTGATGACACGGTTAGCTAACTACCTTTAGGAGCTAATTTTATGTTACTATATATCTCATGGATGCCTTATAGATATCTAAAACGTCACCTCTCTGAAATGTTACCTCTCTAAAATGTTGTTCCTCTATAGGTTTTTGTCTGAGAACTCTAATGCAAGGTTTGATAGTTGTTTCTAACAGCCTATAGTAGGATTGTGCAGAGTTGGATAGTTGTTTGTAATAGCTAGTGTTCTATTTTGTCTTTGTCTTTGCGTGTTAAAGGTGTATATGGTCACAGTTTGGTGTGGATTTGGCTTGGTTATTGAGTACAACTTGGGAGGTGCCTCTCAAAAATCTTTTTTTTTTTTTTGGGTGGCACTGAGTTTTGTTATTTGAGATTCTGGTGGATTTATGGTGGTTGTTGGATGAATGCTTTTCAGTTGAGTACGTGGTAGTGTGGCTCATCATATGTGTATTTATATAGGGAGTGCACAGGGGTAAGATTCTGTAAGATAAACCTCATTTTCCATATTTACCTTTTATCTTTTTTACTTTAGTAATTTCAATTCTTAACCTAATATTTTCTGCTAACAAATTCTATTCAATTCCATGTCAATTTTAATTCCATAGGAATTGGAATTGAATTATAATTCCAAGTTGCAATTCCAATTCCATTTGCCAATCGGATCCTAATATTGTTGTGAACTAATCAAGAAATCATTGATAATAATCTTTCATGTGCAAATTGAACAGATATGTTGTTATGCAACAAATAACAAAAATCTTTAAAGCTACAGCCTTACGATATGTTCTAGAGGCGTGAGGAACTCGTGCCATGCCCCAGCCTTCCTTTATCAGAAACAAGGCGATTGTGGGGAAGGCGAGGTGTGCTTTGTGCTGGGTTGGGATGAGGAGAAAGAGACAGATGTAAAGGGTTTGGAGAAAGATATGAATCTGAAACAAAACTTCATATATAACGAAATTGAATGTAGAACCGTAACTCACAGAAGAAGGAAATGTGAGTGTCTATTCCTTGTGAGTTCGTGTGTGGTTGTGTAGTGCATTTGCGTGTTGGCTATGGGATGGGCGTGTTCTTAATTAGTAAAGGACAGGCAATGAGGAATGGTCCATGTTGGTGTGTGTGATCGTGCACTTAGAGACCATTTAATCATGTAGTTCTCTGTCAATCAATGTTAGCTGATGGTATTTGGTGAACTAGCAACTCATACCCATTTCTGCATGGACTGGAGACGCGGTGTGAGAAGCTAAGTCTAGGCTTTAGTAGGGCAATCTAAAGATGTTGCCAATAGGTTGGACATGGGTGCACTTAAATGAGGAAGAAATGCTTAAATGAATAAATGAAAGCTTATAAAGGTCGACAACACTTAATGGAAGATCACAAGCAAGATATATGAGATACGAATGCTAAAATCTTATTCTCTTGTGGAAAAATTTAAGGTGATACATGTGTGTTAAAGCCGAAACGTCTCTGTTCCAAGAGAAAAGCTAAATAATGTGCAAGTTAAAGAGGTCAATTGATGGAGTCAAGCAAGCTTCTCGATATTCAAACATTATCTTTGACAAGACAACGCAGACTATATGATTTTCTCTCAAGCATATATTGGTGAAGCTTTAGCGAAAGTAAAATATGTTGCTAATGACTAGCACCCTTGTAGCAATTGTAATAGTTATATCGTTGAATAAGTGTTATTTTACATAAGCATGTTGTATGCAAGCTACTCTATCACTTGTTCTCTCACCACCCCATGGAGTGGGGAGGCTAAACCATTTTTTTGTGCTTGTCGTCATATATTCTATTTTTTGTTTGTGATGGC
This sequence comes from Escallonia herrerae, assembly GCA_033070095.1. Taxonomy (NCBI): domain Eukaryota; kingdom Viridiplantae; phylum Streptophyta; class Magnoliopsida; order Escalloniales; family Escalloniaceae; genus Escallonia; species Escallonia herrerae. Next base: position 19,841 of record JAVXUP010001120.1, read on the forward strand.
AAAACGCCCCGAATGGAACGTTGTCACCCACTTTGCTTAGAGCCAATTTGCAAAAGCTTTATGATTCTGATGAAATATTCCTCCATAGGAATGCTATCAATGACACATGCAAGGTGCTTTACGGCATACTTTGCCAAATTCTAAAAATAGCCTATCAGCAAACATGCCTAATATCGACGGCATACATGCATGCACGTGCACACACACGCGCTTGCACGCACACGCATACACATATAATGCTACTGACAGATACCGATCAAGCTAGTGGTACCCTAAACCCTCCTTGTTGATGAGTGCATCCATCGAGCACATCAACATTCAGCTTCTAGTATGTATGTGCGATTAAATCTAGAAATACGCTTACAATTATTAATTATGTTTATCACATGATAAAACTAGCAAGTCTTCAATGACAATGAAGTACGTTTCTGAACCTTTTCTACTCAGAATTGAATAGAGTCAATTCTTTGAGCACTAATATATAATACCATACTACTTAGGAAACATTACATTAGTGTGCCTGAATTTTGAATTTATTACACTCGCTCCCTTTTCAGAAAATTGGCTACCCTTTGACATTAGGATCTGTGACTCACAAACCCCCATACCGTTAATCATGAAGTCAAATGATGCTACTAAGTTTAACAAAAAACAAAATATACCCCTCAGAAAATCCCCAAACTAAACCCAACCAAGGGTTGCCTTACCCCCACCCGCAGTCGCCTTTGTCTGCCTAACCCTTTCACCACCGGCGCTCCTACCCCTACCCTATTACCTACATCCACACACACACACACACACACACACACACAGAGGCACCCACACCCACATGCCCAATGGTCATGACTCACAACATCCCCTCTTCTACCTTCGGTGCTCCCACCCACCCCTACCCCCTCCTACACACACATTGCACAATTGCACACACAGACAGTCATGGGTTTGTGTGCGTGCAGTGATAATTCATGCGGGTTATGGGTGTGCACAAAAAGTGTGTGCGTGTAAGGGTGTACGTGTGTCGTGGAGGTAGGGTGCGTTGTAGAGGGGTGTGTGTAGCTGTGTGCACGATGACATTGTGTACGCGCAGGTGTGTAAGGGGCACATTGTCGATGTATGTGCACACGTCGACAGTGTGTGCATGCGGGGTGCGGTGGTGTGACAAGGAAAGGGTGGCTAGGTGACAACTAAGTGATGTGTTAGTATATGTGTGGTGGGTTGTGTGCGGAGGACGAAGATAGTGGCGGCTAGTGGATATTGGTGTGGGTGATGGTGAAGGCGGGGTGCGTGACGGGTGTGATAATGGCAATGGTGGGCGGATGGGGAAGGGAAGTGGGCTACTGGTGGAGGGAGGTGTGCTACCGGTGGTGGGAGGTGGGTTAGCAATTGAAAATTCGTTACTTATAAGGGCCATTAAGTCATTTTGACTAAATAATATTTAACACCATCCAACGGTAGGGGTTGTCAGTGTTCTTTTCAGAATAAGGGAGATAACGAGTGTATTGAACCCAAATCTCAAAGGTATCAAGTATAAATTTTTATATTACTTAATGGCAAGATAGGAAGACAATTTTGCATTTCCACCCTGCCATTCGCAACTAATCTTCATATTATGTCTATTTTTTTTTTACGTCATATCCATGGTTGCCAAAACATTGGACAATTCACAATGGACCGAAGAAGGATACAGAAAAATAAAAAAAATAATAAAAAATGCACCGCACGTGCACAAAGCATCAACTGCTAAACCGTTAACCTTCTTCTCTTGCCTAGGAGCGAGATCTCCTGCAATATCCCTCTGTCGTTACCTCCACGCCACCCTCTCTTTCTCTCTCTCCTCCGCAAATCTCGCTCTTCAGAAGCTCGCCTGGAAATGGACGCCGCCAGCAATGTCTCCGACAATGGCAATGTGGAGCCTCGGTCAGCCCTGATCTTTCTCGGCACCGGCTGCTCTAGCGCCGTGCCGAACGCTATGTGCCTGATCCAGCCGTCCGATCCTCCATGTCAGTTCTGCTTTCAGTCGATGTCGATACCACCGGATCGAAACCCCAATTACAGGTAGCTTAATTAATCTTAGGTTTCTTAGTGCCTTGTTTTCCATTTCCATTTCCATTGCATTTTGCTGTTCATGTCAATCGTCGCTATAGATCTGTCAAATGTCAATGAAGGCTGTGTTGGACTAAATCCATTTTTCATGGTTAATTTCAATTTTTGGCCTTTTTAGATTGACATTGCACTCACTCTCTTTCACACACACACACACACACATCTCTTTTACAACTAGAATGCGTAATATAGTGACACTAGGAATATGTAGGGGACAAAAGTGGAATGTAAGCGGTGAAAAAGGGGCTATGGTTTTTCTAGATGTGATTTGTCTCTTTTTTTTGGGATATAATCCAACGTTAATAAGGGTTATGTGTGAGTTTTATCTGCTCGTTCATGACCATAGGTTTGCATATATTTTAATATACTTGTTATTGTGGATAGTGTTTGGGGACATTAATGAAGCTACTACTGTCTGGGAATGCCCCCATTGTCAGTTGAAAGAGGATGGATAAATTCTTCCAAAAAAGAGACGCCTTTGACTTTATTTAGACAAGCCAGTGGTGGTGTTTGGGAGGGTTAGAGAGATTTTGTCCTCCGTTGGTCAAAACAGTTTACATCATAATCAGAGTCTTGGAGATCTGTTAAAAAGTCAAAGATCCTGTTTTAGGGACGGAGAGTGAAAACAGCATCTGATCTATGAAGCACCGGTGCAGCACTTGGGGTGAAGCACCGGTGCAGCACTTCGGGTGAAGCACCAGCACCGAGTACGCGTCGGGTGAGGCGTCGGTGCGTGTCCTGTAATTTTGATTTATTTTTTCAATGTCTTAAATTCTAGTTGCGGCTCGGTGCTTATCCGATGTGTGAAAGCACAAGATTTGGGCAGGCACCGGTAAGGAACTCTGAGAGGAGAGATGAGACTGGAGAGAAGAAGAAAAGAAGGAGAAGGAGAAGGAGGAGAAGGAACTTCTTATGGGCGACCAAAGGTGGCGTGCGGCGCTGTGGCATGCTGGTTTATACCAGAGAAGAACATTAGAAAACCCAGATACGGATGTTATCAAATGTGGCTAGAAATTGATTAGATAATGGTTGACTTTTGACTTTTTGACATATCCACAAATTTGCTATTTCATTTTAGTACCCACTTATTAACTTATTACTTAAATTAGCCCCAATACTTCAAAGAAATAAAAGTACATACAAACTTCATTCTGTTCAGTTATACAATTTTAATATTTAGAAAACAGCCCATTAAACTTAACAAACTCTCACTAATTTGGTTGAAAACTTCAAAATTTATGAAGCAACCCATTAAACATAACAAATTCTCACTACTTTGGTTGGAATATTTATATTTTTACACATATCTAATACATATTAAGATTCAAATTGTTTAGAAATTCAATACTGAGTGTATACTGTTAAAAAAATATTAACAAAATTTGCCGTATCCCCACCGCACTCGTATCCTAAAATTTGCAAAAATGCCGTATTCACGTATCCGCACCCGTGTCGTATCCGCACTCGCACCTCTGTCCGTGCTTCATAGATCTGAATAAATTCAACCAAAACCTTTTTATTGTTGTTTTTGGTCAGCTTAGCTTCTGTAGCTGTACACTATGGCTGATAGACATTTGGTTATGGCTTTATAGGTGCAATACATCTCTTCTTATTGACTATTGTGGGAGTGATGGTGAGCACAAGTATATATTGATCGATGTCGGAAAGACATTCAGAGAGCAAGTACTGCGGTGGTTTACATTCCATAAGATTCCGAGGGTGGATTCTGTGAGTTTACTCTTTGTCTTCTTGTTGTTTCCGCTTGTGTACACTAGACTTTTCATTTACCGGTGACAGCAGCGACAAATGTATTTTTGAAAGATGTGTATGAAATTACTTCATGTGCTTTGTCATTTTATCACACTTTCCATCTAAGAATTTTCAATATGAATGCTTTCCATGTAAGTTATTCCAATGTGAGATGAGCTTACTCTTCTGTGATGGTGAGTTCCTTTATGGGCATGGGAAACATTTTGAGAGTTAAACACTGTTTACATACATGATTTCATAGATGTCCTGCCCTAGGTTTCATCGTTATTTGGATGACACGGAAGACAGGAAAAAGCAAAAAAGAGAATAATAGGCCAAGTTTTCTATCCAAAAGGAAAATGTTGATGGACTTTTTTGTTCATAGATAGGTACTAAAGGTAGAAGTTTGATACAGAGGTCTTATATAGGCATTTTATCAGTCGTTTCTGCTAGTGGTCCTGGTGGCTGGCGTCATATTTTTCTGGCGTTCTGCTCTTCGCCGTCTTGTTTTCAGGTTAAGACTTATTAGAGTAGTATGACAACATGTAGTCTTAAATTCTTCACTAGGATTCAATATCGTATGACCATAAAGGCAATTCTTTTCATAGCTTACTTAATTGAAGGAGGTCACAAGTTCGAACTGCATAAACAACTTTTTCCATTATTTAGCAGGGGTATGGTTGCACATATCTAAACCTTTGCTGAGCCACCATGGCAAGAGCCTTATGCACTGGGCTAGTCCTATAACTTAATTGAAAAGTATTCACCCAAACTATTGTACCGAATGTCGGTTGCTAGATAAGCCTATCTTTTGACCATGTTGGACCATGGTGGGTAGCATAGTGATAATGTCTATAGTTTTTATCTCTTTCGCTGCGATATACATTATGGTGAACACAAGAGACGTCTGATCAAATTGCATGTTGCTCTTACTCTGCTAACTTCTTGGGAAGTAATTTCTTACAAGTGATAGACACCCTTTTTCCTCCCAACTTCACCCAAAGCTGATAGGTGTTTCAATATGAAGGTTGTGTTCGATCTGTGTAGAATCATTGAATTTAAACTTTATATTGAAGCAGCGAGTCAGATCGACACAGAATTTAGGAGCTATCCAGGTCGAATGAGTTGACTATTTCTAAACAAGAAATTTAAATAGTAAAAAACTATTGCAAAACTGTAGATTCTTCACTAGGATGAAAGATATTATATGATTGTTGAGGTTCCATAACATGTTAAGCTTGAGTGATACTTTGGTGTTGATTTTAATTAGTTTACCTTTTACTTAGAGAAAAGAAATAATTACTTTAATAACTTGCTTACTGTTGACGTAATGAAGTCGGCTCATTAATTGAGTTGAACTTAATAATAAGTATGTTGGGTGAAGAGATATGGGGCCCTTGCAGTCATTCCAAAGTCCAAACCTATGATTTTGGCATGAAATTGTCTCTTCCAGTCTTCCTAGATTACGCCTCTTCTCCTGCAAACTCATGGCTTACTCAAGTGTTTTATGATTGAAGTTTTTGTGCTTGTTCAACTGGATAGAATCATGATTTGAATTCCAACATTATCTTTGCCAATTTCAGAGACACGATGTCTATGTTTGGGAGTTCTCATCGTATCTTATACCGTGTTCATAGCTGTATCGTGATCGAAACCCTGCCTTGAGTATTGTATATCGTGTCGTATTGCTATCATAAGATACTGGTCAATCTTTTAATAGTATCAAACAGTACTTAAAACATGTGAAACATTCAATTAGATATTGTTGCATGGACAATTACGTATTCTTCTTAAAAAAAAAAAAGGCAAGTGTTTAATAGGTATTGACGATACAAAATTTTTAAAAGTAATATACCAAGAAAGAAATGTGTTTGTGAAACCACGGTATCATCACTTGTAGTCAGGTTCCTTTACCCTTACGTACTTAGCTACCAAGGAACCTGCTTTCTGTTAGCTTATAAATAGGGCTGTAACATCTTTGGAGAATTTTTCTGTTCGCAGAAGAATGCTATGTCAAAGGGTCTCCAGGAGTGATTCCTAGGGTTTTATCCTCCTATTCTCTTTTTGCTGCTGCTTTTAAGATCCTAGGCATCAGATCAGAATTCATTTCCACCATGCGGTCCTGTCTCATTAGAAGAATGTAATGTAGTTGTTTAGGTTATCTTACAAATAAAAAATGATGCCATATTTGGTCCTTTTTAGTTAGCGCAATGTATGCTGGTATGATAACGTTTTTCTTTGGTTCTTGATGCCCAGGGTTTACGAAACTAATGCTTGTATTATTGCAGATTGTTCTGACTCATGAACATGCTGATGCAGTTCTTGGCCTGGATGATATACGTACTATACAACCACACAGTCCTACAAATGATATCGATCCTACACCTATTTACCTCACACAGTATGCAATGGAGAGGTACTTACCTCATTATAGTTTTTTGGAGTCATTATAGTATTATACTATTATATATTAAATCCCTTTTGAACATTTTCACCATGTACTTCCACACCAAAAGATGTAACTATGATACAATGTTGTTGTGAAGCTAGTAGCTTAAATTTCTTTCTTGTATGCAAGACTAAGTCTACCTTTTGATTATCAAGAACAAACTTATAAATTCAATTTAGAATTGCTGGCCAGTTATAAATGAACCATACAGATCTCTGTGGCAGTGACAAGTTGCACTCCTCTTCTGCTAAGTAGCGTCTAAGAAACAATGTGATGTTTTTATCACATGGTTAAGCAAATACTCACCGTGATAATTGTTTCTGCTTTTTGTGGGGAAAAATTGGCTATTGCTTTCCAGCATGTTAGTTGTGTTTTGTTCCTTTTAGTCATAAATGAAGTTTTTGGCAAAGACTTCAGGCTTTGTGCTGTTACTGTCTCAACTGTATGATGTGGCAGATATTTGGTAGATTGTGCCGCATATTGGGATGTTGAAATATACGATGACTTATCTTTTTGTGGCGCGTTAACATGTGGAAAAATTGGGATATCAAGAGGGCCAGTGATCATGATAAATTGAGGCCTAGTAAACGTACTCCCAAGATTTGATAAAACAGTTACGAGTACATTATTGTCATTAAACTTTAGGCTTTGTGCTGTTACTGCCACAACTGGATGATGTGTCAGATATCTGGTAGATTGTGCCTCATTTTGGGATGTTGACATATACAACAACTTTTTTTCTTTGTGGCTTGTTAACATGCGGAAGCAATTGGATATCAAGGCGGCCAGTGGTTATGATAATTGAGAGCATGTAGACCTACGCACCAGGCAGTTATGAGTAGTGTAAAAACCCAAGTACAGTGTGTATAACTGTCAATTCATGCCCTATTCAGAATTACCGAATCCATCTTGATTAGACATGTTGAACATGCAGTTTGCTTGCTGATCGTTGGAAAACGAGTTACTCTATCTGGGAACTGGGAACTAGTATAGGAACTAGATAGTTGAGAGTTTTTTCTGAAAATTTCAGTGTATGGTTACATGGGCCAGCAAGGGCAGACCTAAATAGGAACTAGACATGTTGAACATGCAGTTTGCTTGCTGATCGTTGGAAAACGAGTTACTCTATCTGGGAACTGGGAACTAGTATAGGAACTAGATAGTTGAGAGTTTTTTCAGAAAATTGCAGTGTATGTTTACATGGGCCAGCAAGGGCAGACCTAAATAGGGCCTAGTGAGTGCTGATGCCCCCGCTCAAGTTTGGCCCAAGGTACCCAAAGAGAACTCTGGCCAATTCGTTTATCAATGTTCTAGTGTTGCTTAAGAAACAGCCTAAAGAACTTGAACAAACCAGCTTTTAGCCGGCTGTGTATTTAGGATCGGGTGTTTTCTTTCAAGTTTCACGTGGAAAATGGTTGCTCAAAGATAAGCTTCAACTCAGGGCCATATATGAAGCCATAAACCTCGAGAACTGTTTGGTTGCTAAACCATTCAAATGTTTATCAACTTAGCTTGTGAAAACTCCTTATGTGATACAGGTCTATGTTACATGGACCCTTCACTTTGGGGTGAAGGGGCGGTGTCGACACGACTCGACGCCGACACAGGTATGGGATCTGTGTCGGATCCATCATCTGCTGGACGGATACGCCACGTCGACATTCCGGCCAGAGATCGACGGTAAGGATCAAAGAAAGGAGAAGCTGTGAAGGTTTTTAAGATAGATAAGAAGAAGATCTCTGATGCTTTGAAGAGAGAAAAGAGAAGAAGATATGGCCATCGACCTCCGAGAAAAGAAGAGGAGGAAGAAGAAGAAGAGAGAGAGAGAGAGAGAGAGAGAGAGAGAGAGAGAGAGTACCTTCTGCCAGGAGTTGGTCACGTGGGTCTGCTTTTTGAGTTCCGACAGCCTTTCCTTCTGAGTTGGTCACGTGGGTCTTTGACTCTTGACAGCCTTTCTTTTGCTTTTTTTTCCTTTTCTTTTTTTTTTTTGGCATTGACTTATAAAAAAGGTACAAAAAATATCTAAATCAAAATAAAATGTATATTGTCCAACCAAAAATGAAAGAACCTATTTATTCTGGGCAATAATTATATATAATTTTTGTGGAATTTATATATACCAGTAAAAAAAAATATTTAACACTCAATCTCATTTAAAGTATGTTATGTATCTTAAATTTTTTAGCCATGTCCCCGTACCCGTGTCCAACTTTTGGACGGTGTCCACGTATCCTAGAATTTCGAAAATAGGTGAGTCCGACGCTCGACACGTATCCGATCCGGACACCAAGTCCATGTTACATCGATACAGATTAGCCGTCTTTTTAGTTGTGAAAAAATACACCTTGCAAGGTAATTGGCACTTCATTTAGACTTTAATATGGAGATCTAGGAAATGACGTCTTATGTAGGGAATGCATTTGTTTATCACTTCATGGTTTGTCTTATGCGCCAGCAGTTGTCAATTAACATGCATCCTTTTCCTGATGCTTGTGCATATTCTGCCTATTTGACAGCATTGGAATGAAATTCCCTTACTTGGTTCAGAAAAAACTCAAGGCCGGCCAGGAAGTGAGACGTGTTGCACAGCTTGAGTGGAGAATAATCGAGAATGACTCTAAGAAGCCATTTGTTGCATCAGGACTAGAGCTTGTTCCTTTGCCAGTTAGTTCCTCCACATTGTTCTTTGCAAGTGTGATTCCAATATCTTAAACTAAGCATTCGTGTGTTTCTTATTGAATTTTGGATGTAGGTGATGCATGGTGAAGATTACATCTGTTTGGGTTTTCTTTTTGGTGATAAATATAGAGTAGCGTATCTATCTGATATTTCACGCTTTCTACCGGACACGGAGCATCGTGAGTTCATATTTCATCTTTCTTGTTAGTGGTCATATGTTGTACATCCCATTCTACTGCGTTTGGATATACTTGTCTTAAATTCCATACTTTGCTGCAACAAACTTAGATGTGCATTTCTTTGAGGATGTTGAAAGGCCTTTCAGAAATTGCCATAATAGGACAATCTAGTTAAGCGATTTGCATTAGTTTAGATGAGTTATGATTTAGGTTTTGGTATAACTGGGACTTCATCTTAAACTTGGACTGATTTTACTGGAATGTCTAGGTTTCCTGGTTGAGTCATAACTGTATGGTATTATCGTATCTTAGTGTTTTCTTTTTATCCAAGTTTTACTGTTCGAATATGTACCTATGTAATCTGCACAATTTAATTAGTGATGAATATTATTGAGTTTTGTCATTGACCTTTGAAAACCGCATATCTTGCAAGGGTGAGGCAATTCTATTTTCTCTGCCCCTCGGATTCTTTTTTCCTTTTTGTTGTGCATTATTATAGTACATCATTTAGTCAGTTTACCTACATGCACACGTGGAATGCTAATTTAAGATGATTCCTATCATTCTTTTGGTATTTGTTGGGCACTGACTCACCTTTGTCGCCAAGGGTTTCTGGATGCAAGTCCTTGGACACAAGCATGCTACCTCCTAGTTTGTCTTCTAAACTCTCAGCTTTGGATGGCGTGCCATTCTCATTCTAGTTTTCTGCTCTAGAGCACGTTGGATACTACCTGCTCGGGGATTTTTCTGTAGAGTTGTTCTTATTGTAAAAACTGAGTGATGGAAGGCACATCTTTCTTTTTCTATTTATGGGAGAGTATATGAGCGAATAGTATTTATTGCAAAGAGCATTGGAAAAAGAGAAAAGGCATTTGACACCTTGCAGAGTAGAACAAACACGAGGAATTCAGCACTAACGACACCAAAAGACTTTCCGAGTTCAGGGAACAAGAATCCCTCTTCAAGCTGAAAAATCCTCCTTTATCTGGCTGACCTAGGAAAGCACCTAATATTTCAATAGCCAAAGGGCATATATCTACTTCACACTAGACCTCTCAACCCCAATGAAGCCACCTCAGTCACATAGTTGCAAGAAAACTGTGGAAGTTCTTTTGAGATCTTTGGTATCTCAATTGCATTTCGTGCCTCTTACTTGATAATAGGACAAAGTTAAGCTTCTCTTCCTTGTAACTGGAAAGGAGAATCTCAAAATATTGCCTCAATACTACAACCATGCACAATCAGCCGTAGAAAATTCATGAATGAGCCTTTTAAGCTTTTTTTGGGTAGTATCTGAAACTTGAACCCATGTCCATATCCCACCTTTTACTAATGCTAAATCTTACTATCTGATTGGATTTGATAGGGGAGAAGACCCCAATTCCATTTCTTGCATGAATTTGCATCAGAAAGGGAGAAAATGATCCGAATGTAGATGTCTATATTGATCTCTTCAATGTACATAGGATACTGAGAAGTTGAAATAAAAGTCTTTAGTCTAGCTTTATGTGAGGTTATAAAACACATAGCTGTGTGTGTGTGTGAGAGAGAGAGGGGGGGGGGGGGGGACAACCGAACGTCTAATAAATGGTGGGATTCTGGTTAAAACGCGATCAACTCGAGCCCTTGGCTGATATTTCCATCAATATCAACTTGATAAGATCATGTTGTCACATTATGGATATTGTTTGCAGTCCTTTTTGACATGTTTAGTTCGACTCTAATATTGTTTGTGTCTATTTACCTTTAATTCCAAAGTGAAGTCATTTATTAATTGTACCAAAAAAAGAAGAAGTCATTGATTAACGGTCTAATTATCCTCTCCCCCCTTCCAAAACTTAACCCTCATCCAAAAAAGTTCCAAGAGAAGTGGAAAAATGAGATGGATATAAATAAATGTTTGATGAAGTTTTTCAAATTCTTTGGTTATGCAGTCATCTCAAAAAATGGTGGCGGACAGTTGGATCTCCTAATATTGGACACACTTTATAAGGTCGCACTCTATTTCTGGTGCTTTGTATATTTCCCAATATTGGTTTTATTACTTGATGCATGGTCTCTGGGCATACGTACAAGAAGCAATATGCTCCGGTCACTCTTAACTATCATACACAATAATTTTCACAGTACAAAGGTGAAAATATAAATCTTCATTCTGCTGTGGAATTGTCCATAGTAGAGACTATTTTTTCCTAAATTTTTGTTGCCCAAGTCCATCGTTCATTTTCTATTTTTCACCATAAGACAAATTGATGCTAATTGGTTATGGACAATAAAGCCCTTTCGTTTACTTTTATTTGTTTAAATAAGAACCATGACAAATTATGATCTTAGTTTGTCATAAAGTGAAACAAAATGCTTATCATGATGTACACGGAAAGGGCGGCGGCATGATCGGCCTGTCAGATTTGCTCTGGTTCCTGCTTGACTGCTTCCAAAGGCTATTCAACAGAGGAAATGATTTTGTACATGTTATGATGCTTGCTATTTTCCAGTTTTTCATTTTTTGATTTGCTACTGTTTCTATGTCGGCTCCCAACTTATGCAGAAAGGATCCCACAACGTGCACTTTTGTTTGCCCCAGGTTTGCTTCTACATCTTTTCTCATTGATCTTTTTTTCCCTGTATATTTTCGTATTTGTCATGCACTACTTTTTTTTTTTTTTAACTATTTCTGACCACCTCTATTACCAGACTCTTGAAGCCCTGAAGAAGTTGTGCCCAAAGAGAGCTTTGCTAATTGGGATGACCCATGAGTTTGATCACCAGAAGGATAATGAGTTTCTTACGGAATGGTCTAGAAGGTAAATTGACTTGCAAATTTTTGCCATTCAATGGTTTTACTAACACAGTATGAATGCAGCTGGAACATTTTCTGCTTTTTTTTTTTTCTCATTTTGCGGCCTTTCCTTGTGGTCATGAGGAAGAAGCTTACATTCAATCACACTTTTGAGTCCTTTGGACTCGTCTGTAGGCCCACAATGTCTAGCAAACATAATGATAATTATAGATAGATGGAAGGAAACATATGCTTAACGTCTAATGATGACTGGGATAGATTTGCATCTTTCTCCCCCTTAGCAAGTGTTTGATGTTTGCAAACTGCTGAAAGCTGACATTAAGTAGCTTCATCGCTGTTGTTTGCTTTTAGGGAAGGAATCCCAGTTCAGCTTGCACACGATGGGTTGAGAGTCCCCGTGGACCTCTAATCAGGCAAGTTTTCTTAGTTCACATGCATATCTTGGACACGCTTCTTTATATAGTGAATTGCGCAAAGAATTCGCATGTCACTCAGTGAGGTAGGTAGAATCCTTTTAGCAAGTTCCAGATTTATACTCAAAAGTTCTGATTGTGTGAAACTCTTTTAATACATGTTTGCAGGTTACTGTAGAAGAACAAGATGTAGCTCAACAATACCTCATTCATTCTTCCCCTGTTTATACAAGGGGAAAGAACATTAGTAGTAGCAATTATAGAAAATTTGATCTGAGTCAAAGGTTTATGGGCAGAAAGGTGGTTGGAAATGGCTGGATGTGCTGATGCAATTGGTGCTGTGCATAGCTTAATAGGAGTAGATTTCAAGGTGTTAACTTATTACCCTTGAGTTGGGTTGCACTATTTTGAACAAAGTACGCACGCACCCAATGTTGCCTCCCAATGGGTACTTTATTGGTGAGACCAAAGGTGGATTAGGCAAGCCCCAGGCTGATACCATCACAACACATTGAAGCCTGGGACCAACCATCTGCTTAGTATGTTGTTCGTGTCGTCAGGAATAGTAAGAGCAATACAAGGAAAAGAAGAAATTATCACTCTATCCTCTGAAGGGCATCTATTTTTAGCTTCAAAGTTCTATAAGCACATTTGTGCTTTTTTTGGCTTGTGCCTAATTTTCCTTTTTGTCCATCTCAGTGTATAATAAAATTATGGAAGATAAAAGTACGCTTGTTTTCTACACGTTATTGTTAAAAGAGATAGGATGAGCCTTGAATAAGCGTGTGATATGTATGTGACGCTTAACGATTGTACTCTGTTCCACCAATGAACTTTGTTGGACGCTAAAACCAAACTGTAGCCTCAAGAGGGAAAATATATGGTGACAAAGATGATTTGGTGGAACCAGCATACGGGAGTAGATGATACTAAAACATTGGACCTTTATTCTCTGAGAATTCTTTCATTCCATTGTATTTTAAGTACGCGTTGCACGTCATCTCTATCACTCTTACTGTGAAACTTAATTCATCCTCGAGAGGTTTCTTTTGATTCTGCATATTTTTTTCTCCTTGGAATGAATTGACAACGTTAAATCTTGGTTATAAAAGATTTCTGGGTGATGAGAATTGCGCTTGGTTTTTCTTAATCATAGCTCTTAGGACTACATTTTGCTGTTTTAATGGTCAAAGCACAAGATAAGTGTGTGTGTGTTCTTCTTTAATTATAGACTCCATCTCTCTGTCCCCTCCTCCAAGTCTTCTAGTGCATAGCCTTATACACACCATCGGTAATCCCTCGCCATTTCGTTACACTTTCACCTCTTGTCACGGGCTTTGTTGAATTTTTACTAACTTATTATTATTATTATTGCTTGGAATTAGAGTATTTTGTAAAGGAAAAAAAATCATAAAATATGTTCTCGTAAGGGCACGTGTATGATTCCTTGAACCTCGAGATCCATAGATTTTTTCATCCTTTCAACTTTTCAGCTACAAAACAACCTGAAAAACAAGCCACTTTTCAGCTACAAGACAACCTAAAACACAATGGCTTGTGACTAACCCCGAGATCCTTAGAATTTTTTGCAATTTACGTTTCATTTTGCCTTTTTTTTTTGGCATGTGCCTAAATATCTTTTTTGTCTATTTCAATGTATATTATAATAAAACTATCGAAGGTAGAAGTATGCTTCTTTTCTACACGTTATTGTTAAAAGGGGTAGGATGAGCGATAAATTTGTTGGACGTTAAATCCAAACAGCAGTCCAAGAGGGAAAAATTATGATAGAAATGACATGATGGAACCAATCGATGAGATTATATAATATTAAAACGTTGGACTCTTAAGTTCATTCATCTCGTTATTAAATGTTGCATGTCATCTCTAGATTATCTCCTCAAGTGGTAACTTTTAATTCTAGATATTTTTAACAATGTCAAATCTAAAATTCCAATCTTTTGTTTTTTCCCGGCCAGCTTCGACCTTTTCTAATTAAAAGTTTCTTTGGTTGTGATTGCATAATTTCCTGTCCAATCCTTTTATGTCTTTTTGTAAAAATTAATTAAGTGTTAGAAGGTTAATTGGTTGTTGTAATTTGAATCCCTTTGGTGTAAATATTCCATATTATAGGGCCAACTTTTTCTTAATTATAAAACTTACGACTGTATTTTACTCTCTCTGTCCCAATTTGATCAATGTTCCTTTTTGGATAGTCCCACAAAAATTGTTCATTTCTAGATTAAGAAAGATTTTGTATGTACTTTTTATATATCTATCTTTTTACACTTTTTTATTCTATTTCTCTCCACATTTAAATCTTCATCAACTTATTTTCTCTAACGTGACCTACTTTATTACACCTTTTTATTTATTTCTCTATTTACATTTAACACTATAGTAACTCATTTTCTCTCTTCTAACACAGTTTCTTCCCATTATCTCTCTTAATGGCAGAATGAAAAATACACAATATATTATTTAAATTTTTAATCCCATGAAGAAAAAGTTGATCTTATTATATTAGATTACTATTTTTGTTCTCCGTTTGTTATGGACTCCATCCCTCTGTCCCCCGCTCCAAGTCATCTAATGTTTCCGTCAAAGCTTTCTACTACTTTTTTTGCTAATTAATAAAGCTTGAACAAGCCAAAGAAGACCACGCCAGTTTAGCCATGACTGGCTGCATTCGTGTTTGATATTCCAATCTCTTCAACCAAAGACTTGATTTTGCGGTCCAACTTTCAAAGCACCCATCAAACGCCATACTTCTTCCTTTTAGGTTCATATTTTAGCTGATCATACGCACAAAAAAATGGAGAAAGAGAGAGGAAAAGAAAAGTAGCAGTAAGGAAGCTAGGAAGGAAAGAGAGAAGAAGTAGAGCATGGCTTGCTTTATTCCTTTCAACAACAAGAATCTGGATATAATCTTCTTCGTCTTCAGGCCAACGGTGGTACTTGTGGATGAGCTTGTGGAGGCTCTGAAGCAGTTCTCTTTGTGCACCGAGAGCCTTGGTTGTGTTCACAGTGCTATTTTGAGAAGTATTCATGGGAACATGGTAAGCGTTTCTACTCTGTTTTTCCACCTTTTAAAAATGGAATCTTGTTCTCTTTAAAGGTTGCTCTGAAAAGACCTGAAGGATCAAGGATTTGAGTTACTTTTGTGACTTCTTTTGGATTAATATAAATGAACCCTTTTTGAGTTATAACTTGATTAGTTTTCCATCTAGTGTGTGACAATAACAATTGTGAGTTGGTTTTTTCATTTCCCAGATCTTTTGGTATGGAGCATGGATGAAGAGATCCAGTGAGAACAAGGAGTTACTAAATACAGACCTTGTAAGTTGATGTTCCAACTGGTACTTGCCCCATTTTGGTTTTGGCCTTTTGTCATTCTACCCAAAAGTTATAGACCTTAGTAATGTCCACAGAAATCCAATTACTACCTTGTTTTGTTTCCCAATTTCAAGTGTTTTCCTACATCTCTGATCCCTCTGCATTGTTCTCTCTCAGCTCTCAATGTTAGCGAACATATCAAGCATGGCCATTTTGATTGATCACAGCTACTTCGAGGCATACGCTGGAGAGTCAAGAGATGGCTCCCCAGCTGCCAAATTTTCCACCGGTGACACAATCTCCATGAGTGCAGCAGTCCTCTCCACAGATGACCTCAACCAAATCGACTTGTCTTACGCGCACTTGGCCCTTTTCAAATCGCGCTTCTTGAAGATGGATGGTGCCGCTGCTGGGGTGTGCCTGAAATCACAAATTGGTCCGCGTGTAGTTAGTTTGTACGTCTGGAAATCGCTTCATTCGTGCTACTCGTGGATCCTTAATTCGGATAACAACTACCGAAAGGCGGTCCTCCCCTATGTTGATGGCCTCTCTCTCGATGTCAAGTACGACATTTTCAAGGTTGTTTATGTCAGCGGCGACAGTGTGATCAACTTTCAGTTCTATCCGCCTCATCGCTTATTGGAAAATGATGTACAAAGCAAAGGAGGAAGCCAACTCGTGCAAGATTGAAAGGAAGCTAGATTTGTGAAGCATCTTAATTGCAGCATTTGGGTTCTAAAATTTTGTGTCACTTCAACTTTTCAACCACCTTTTTAAGGGAAATCAAATCCATATATGTTGGCCTCTATGTCAGTTTACTTCTAAACAACCAGTTATTTATGAAACTGTACTCACATTTTCCTTCATTTTCCCGTGTTGGATGATGCCTTGGGTTGTGGGAAAATCGCTCTTGCCTTCTTGTGTAAATGTTGTCTTGTAAAATACATTGATTGGCTTAGAAACACAGTGCTTTTTTATGTGACAGTTCTTTGGCTCCAACCTGGTCCAGATCTTCCGCATAAGCTTTCAGTAGCATTGCTAGTAAAACGTGAGCGATACTTATAAAATTAGTGACAGGGTATTATTGCCATCAATTAATTTTAGCGACAATCTTTAGCTGCAGAATAACGGATTTGGAGCAAAAATTTATTCTTCTAATCGACAGTCAAGAATTTAGATAGGATCGAAATAAAATTTTCTTCTTTTATAAACGACAAAGACAAGCAACTAATGTGGCAGAAAACTTTTTGACTACTGGTCGATAGATAGCGGCCAAAGATTTATCCTATGCGGCAGGATGAGTTACCGAAAGGCTGGGCTGGGCTGGGTAATGAAAATAAGTGCAGTTGTGTTGTCAGTCAGAACTCAGAAGATGCAAAGAGTAAGCCCTATGTTCGACTCGGCCCAAAAGTCACAAAATAAGCCTTCTAAGGCAAAAGTGATGCTTCTGGTTCAAGAAATCTCGGCTCCCAGATGTGGAGGCTTGTTGCCTATTTTGCTTTGAAATGGCACATCGTGAGGACAGTAAAGCACTCGTTCCTACACTGATTATTGCTAGTTCGTTAAAATTGAGAGTAAAGCACTCATTCCTACACTGATTATTGCTAGTCTGTTGAAATTTTAGATATTTGGAGTAACGCGCAACGTCAACCCATAATCACATGGAAGGTTAACTCTGAAGCTGATGGATGATCCATCACATACAGAGAGTGCGCCATGTTGTGGGGGGGTAACACCGAATTACGCATACGTAAAATCGAGAAAGTTTGAGGTCTGTCTAAAGATGAGAACTCAATTCTTTTCACAAGATAATGTCTAATTTGACATGACATGTGTTGTTAAAAGTGCACTAACAAAAACTTAAACCGAGTAAACAAGAATCATCAAGTGCATAGCTTAATATACGCGGTTATGCCGCGCAATTTTGTTACGCTCTCACCTCTTTGTCATGGGGTTTTGTTGAAAATTGACTAACTTATTACTTGGAATTAGAGTATTATAAAGGTAAAACTCCTAGAATATATTCAAGAATTCTACGTAGGGGGGCACGTGTATCCTCCCAACTTTTCATCTACAGAACAACATAAAAAACGTATAAGAGTAGGGGTTTAATCGAAATCTTACACTACAGCAGCAGTCGATGTAATGTAGAACACTAGCGAAAGATTCTAGTTGATGAAGCAAGTCTTGCCAAAAATGTTAACAAAGTAAACATGACATCTTTTGTAACAACTTAATCTACTTTTAAAGCGACAACCGCAGGTCTTGTGCTATGTCACAATAGAAGATCCATATACATGTAAACCCCTCCCCTCGTACGCTTCGCCGTGTGTGGCTCCGTAACGCATTGAAAAATAATTAATATAGGGTGGGTCAACTCTTTTGAACTAAACTCATAGCTAGTATAGTAGGCTTATGATCAACTGTTAAGCAATTAAGGGTAACTATATCTCTCGCTACAGAGTCACGCATCATTGCAGTTGAAAGCAAAACCAACATCGAGAATGATTGGCATTTTTGAATTGCCATACCCATGAAGTGCCGCCACAACCAACTTTCAAGCCCATCCTTAAGGTTGCAAAATCATGTAGACTTTGAATGTGAATCCCAGTCATCCATGTGCATGGAATTTTTGAAAAGGAAGCCTTTACTAAACCAAAAGTTTCAAAGATTGGTAGAAAAGTTGCAAAATCAAGGGACCCAGAGTGAGAACCTAGAATAGAACAATGCCATCAGTCAAAAATATGGCTTTCAAAATTGTCTCTTTTCTTCTTTTTTCAAGATACATTTAATCGTCAAGATTTAAAAGCAGGGTTATGAAAGGATCTTCGAGCTCTTTTGCTCGAGTACGAGCCTCCTTATGAGTTACTCTTATTATGTGTTTCATATTTACAGTATCTTTTCATTTTTACAGCACAGAAGACACTGTTAAAACTATGAAAATAAGAGTATTCCTAAAATTTCATCTAAAGCAAATTTGCAAACCAGAGTTTTACGAAAAGTAGAGAGGTTTGCACTTGGGAATAGCCAAGCGATTGTGTCCATGCTTTTCATGGTAATCTTACGGAGCCAACAACTTCGCATACTCTCTCAATCGCAAAAGCCCTTTAGCTTTGTGAAAAATGCGGAAGAAGTACATCAAACTTCTAAAAAAGAAAACTCTGTCGTAGAGTTAAATGAGTTTTACACTGTTAGTATTAGATATGTATTTACTTTCTTGAAAACCTGTAAAATTTATGTTATTGTAGGAGGTAGTGTTGGGGCACTGGTAAATTTTGTGAAATAATGCGAGAAGCTCTAAAACCAAAATTTTAATTTAATGGGAATACAAGAAAAAGAAGAGTTGAAATTGGCCGAGCTTAATAGCATACAACTCGGACACGTGCATTTTACGCAACAAAAGAATTATACGTTAACTGCTTATTTAGTGTCTGCTCTAATAATTAAAACTTTAACGTATGCACCCAGTAACGTCATCATGCTTAACATCAATCATTTGAAGAAAAATTTTTGCTGCTATACGAGATATAAAAAAATAGTTACAATCTCTGTATAGCGACAATTAATGGTCATTAACATATGTGATAACATGTTTGCTAATACTTTTAGCGTAATTTTTCGCAGTATTTTTTTTAGTGTCATTTAATGTCTATTAGTTGTTTCTTATCTTTGTCTTTCGTAACAACCAACTTCTTCTTCTTTTTCCTCTTGATAAGAAGTAACCCCCCAAACCCTTTATTGGACCCGTAGTAAGTTCTATTAAAAACACTAAAAACTATAAAGTGATTAACATATATAATTTCTACAAAAATATAAATTCGGAAAGATCATATATAACTTCTGCAAAAATATAAATTCGAAAGATCATTGAAAGCCTAACCTAATCAGGGACCCTATTCGGACCCCCCCAACTCCAACGCTAGTGCAGGACCCCAACTCCATTGCTCGTGCAGCTTAGGCATATATTCCTATAATATCTATTGTAGTGTTGAAATTCCTAATGGTCTAGACATCTTTATTTTTCGTGGTCGCTTTTTTACGCGTTTTTACTTTTTCATTCCAGAAATATTTTTAACTACGCAATTGTGAAATCGACACCCAAAATAAATAGAGTTTGGTGTTTTCTCCTCCTTTAGGGTGGATTCTAGATCCGTTTGGTTGCCATTTTAATTTCTCTGTCCATATTTATGAAATTTGCTTGTTAGTTATTATTCTCAAATTCTACTTTTGAAAACAAAAAAATTCAAATGCTATTCATCAATTGCTTGCAATTGTCATATTGAAAGTCACCCTGCTCATTTTGCTTTATAAGTTTGTGGATAATGGTATTCAAACCGCCTTATAGGAATTTTTAAAAAAAAATTAATGTGGGTGATCAAATTATATTATTGTTGCAAATTTGAAAAACGGTATTCAATTAAGTTTATGCATCTTTTTCAGCGTTCTAAAATCTCATCCTTTCATATTTTTAAAACCGTAAAATCAGGCATACAAAGAAAATAGTAACCAAACTGAACAAGTGTCTCGCTAATGCGTAAAGAAGTCCAACAGTATATATCCTTTTTTTGGAAATACACGAGCGCGCGCACACACACACATAATATACATGCCATTATGTGCAAAAGCTCTCACCCTGCACAATCACATGTAGCAAAATGAGAAGATTTGAAATCAACCTATGTTAAGTTTGATAATGACTTTCCAACAAAATTAGGTCGGAATTCGGTATAGAGTTCAATGTTTTACTAGTTAAACAAGACAAGATATACATTGCACCTAGTTTCATAAAACTGCCCACCAAAATCAGGCTGGAATTCAACTTTGGGCAGTATGAGTCAAAATTGGGCCAGGTCCCAGATCATTCAAAGTGGCCAGAAAATGACCTGTGTCCATTCACCAAATGCCTACAATGCAGATCCCCGGAAGAGACATTGAATCTTAAAGGAAGAGTCCATTCATATTTTTAGCCAGGGACAGCTCGTACCAAAACTCAAGAAGTACATCTTCAAGTACCTCTAGAAACCGACACGGATATTTTCTTTCATTCGTATCTTCGTCGTCAAAAGCTCGCTCAAAGGTAGGAGAAGCGTATCAAAATATAAACTCAATCTCTATTTATGCTTGATGTAGAATTTTAATCTCCACCCTCGCCAGTAGCATGACATACTAAACGATACCAAGCCTCGATCCAAATCAAGCGGATCATAGCGAGGTGCGGTCTGGAGACTATATTTCTAATACTACATTAAAGCCTAATGTCCAACTCAGAAAGAGTCCACCAGACGTATAAGAATTGAACTCAATTCTCATTTATAGTCGATTTAAGAATTTAACACGATATATCAATGATAAACATTTGTTAAAATTAAAATAATATTTGGATCTTCCTAACTGATAATATCAATCAGTTCCCACATCCAAAGGAATGTCACTCACTCATAATGTTAACGTTTGAGCAAAGTGCAACATTACAGCCCTTCATAGTACATAAAAAAAATCCCCTAGTTTCCTCAACTTTCCTACCTCTGTGTGGAATGTGGACGTGGTCAAAGATAGACACTGGCTGGTCAATCTCTTCAAATCTTTGAAAGCGTGAAAGTTCCCAAGTGGTCAAAGCCAGACCAGGACATATGCACCATGCCACACATAGCAAAGCCATGGGCCAGGGACAAAAGGCAAACTACTACACGTGAATGGGGCGCCCTATGACCACAATTCCACAGTCCTACCCATTGATCAGTGATCATAGAGCAGAAAAGAATGTCTTGGACTCACAAATCTAGGCCTTGTTTTTGGGTTTGGAGCTTAAATTAGTTGATGGATAATGCTATTTTACATTATTAACAGAGTATGGTGACTCCAGCAGATGGTGATGGAGCTCGATGCCCCACGATTTACATATAAAATTGGAAAGACTTCATCGTGATTTACAAGGACTAACGACACTTTCTATATTTATTTATTAAAAAAAATGCAATTTTTGCTCTTACATATGCTTTTTTACTCTTTTCCGTTACTTCATTGACACAAGTATTGCCTTCTTAATGACAGTTTAGGAAGTGGCTTAGCATATTAAAGACTAAAAATAGTTTCTTCCTTTGTCAAATCGTATGCTAGGTAACTATTTGTATACATGATATATCATCAGTTGTTAACAAATGTTAATACAAAAATGTACGGTCGTCATTGCACGATGTACAACTGCTTATAAATGTTTGTCCCATTATGTTTTTCCATATGTAACAATAGGGCAGGCAACTTTGTTATAAAAACACAGGATTCTAGGGTTTGGACCACCATAGGAGGAGGACACATATCATCTAGGGTTTGGAGCCGTGAGCAACATTTGAGGGAGGAAGTGATTTGTGCAAGATTTTATCAATTTGTTAACATAGGTAACGGCTTCATTTGGTTTGGTTCAGACGTGGCAAATATTTTATAGGCCACTTTTTTCTTAAAAAGTTGAGGCTAAGCCAGGGATACAGGGCATTTGGGCTTGAGGGTAGACAGCCGTTTGATGAGTTTGTTTCTCGATAAACTAATTGGCCTCGTTTGCAGCATAATTTGGGATTTTTACCTTAATTAATACATATTTAAAACTTAATTACCAATATATTTCATTTTAAAACTTATTTATTCGCATACCACACTTTTAGAAATTTATGTTTAAAACTACGATTTCAAAGAAGAAATCGTTGTTTCAAACAACGATTTCTTCTTTATTTCTGTTCTAAAGTAGAAATCGATTTCAAGGTAGAAATCGATGTTTCCCTTGAAATCCTGATTTCAAACAACGTTTTTCAAAAGTGTGGTATGCGGGTAAATAAGTTTAAAAAAGGAGTCAATTGATAATTAAGTTTAAAAAATATATTAATTAGGGAAAAAAAACTCGCATAATTTGCCTTGGCAAGTGTGTGGCAAAACTTTAGCACCGAACCCTTAAGCACGTAATTACTAGAACTGAAAAAGAAGTGGTAGCTATGTCAACTTTAGTTATGAATTAACACAGGACTATTTGATCGATTGTGTTGGTTGTGGTTTTGTTGTCGTGATTTGGCCAACATGGTGATGGTGGTGTTTGTGGATTCATGGTGGTAGAGGCGCGGTGATGGCATAGCAGTGGGTGGTGGCAAGCAACAAAATGTGGTGGTGATAGTGTTGGCAGCGGCGGCACCAATAGAGTAGTTGCAGTGGCATAATATAGTGGTTGCATGATAGTGGCAATGGCATGGCACAGACCGTTATAGCGGCACAATGGTGGCATGACAAAAATGGAAATTGTGATAGTAGACAATTTTGGCCAATTGAACATTTATAAGTTTCAAATGCCGATCATGATATATTGTACATCCTTAACTACAGCTCACATACAAGTTGTGTATGGGTCTCCCAGAATCATTTGCAATTGTAAACCTCATGTGTTTCTGATTTGTTACGATTGTTATCTTCCTGCTTGAAGAGTAGTTGGTTTAGCTCTTAATCTTATTCCATAGTCAATGAGATCGACTCCGAAGATGGAGACTGCACAGGTATGGGATGCTTTTATTGTGTTTTCTTTGCCTTGATCCTTTTGTAGTGCGAGAATTCGTTTTAATAGAAGATGTGCGTTTGAGACGTTGTCTTGATAATACAATTGTTCTTTAAGGTAAAGAAATGCTAATTTATTTTAGATTGAACCAACTCATTTACTTACATTTTGAACGAGAAGTCTGAATCTTGACCCAAGTCTTTAGAATCGAAATTTTCATCTCCCAACAAGGCATAGTAGTGATTCCCTCCATTAATGTATTACAATGTTGCTATTGCTCAAAATTGAATGATGAAGAAATAGATAGAAACAGCAAATTTAAAAGAAACCCGCCTGGATTAGGTCATGAAAAGTGTTACGCATTCATTGGGAAAAATGAAAAAAAAAAAAAACTGTTGAAAGTGGTCAGTAGGGGCTTGGGGGGGCATTGGCCATGGTGCCAAAGGGCAGGAGGAAACATGCCTGACTATAGATTTCAGAACCCCTTACCCTGGTTTTCCTGACACAATTCATTCACTCAATTCATATAATAGAAGGCGTTGGTGAAAGTGTACACAAGTATCTTTTGACTGATTTCGGGACTATGACTTATACTCTATTAATGTATTGTCTCGTGATCGGCTTATTTAATTCCTCGTGGAAACCACTCCATCAGAGGAATTCATTATATAATAATAATAGTAAAGAACAAGTTTTAAAATCAATGAGTTAATATGACTTGTACTAAAATGGTTCTTGAACTAAAACTTTTGCCATATAGTCTCCGAGCTTTGTTCAATCTTCAAATTAGTTCATTTTCCACCCAAACAGGTCATGTTCTTGCCATGTTGGCACATTTAAATGGAAATTTATGTCTAACCAGTACAAAGTCGTCTGTTTCTATTCTTCCTCATACCTCAAACGTTGTTGCCACCAGTATACCATTGCCGAGCCGTCGCCCTTCTGCCAACCCCTGTACTAGCTATACCCCTCACCACCACATGGCATTTCTCAAACAAATTTGTAAAAAAAAGGAAAAAAAAAAAAAGGACTTGGTGGTGGTAGAGGATGATCACAATTTTGTAAGAAGCAAATTTGGTAACCATAGAGGACGATCGCTAAGTTAGTGGGATGCCGGCGGTGGTGACGGTGGTTCTCCATGGTCGGTTAGTTAAGGGAGATGCCACTAACTTCTAGATTATCCAGCATGGTTATTGATTAGGGATGGCAATTAGACACGCACCCGGCAGATCTCCGCCCCGCCCCGCCCTTTTAGGAGAGGGTTATTTTGACTTTGACCGGGTTATGAGGCGGGTATGGTATTTTTTTAAAAAAATCGCAGCGGGTATGGTATACTGCCCAATCCACCCCGCTATCCGACCCGCCCCGTTATACACCAGCTAATCTCTGCCGTCCATCTACTTATATATATATATATATAGTCTCAACCATAATTCTTTCTATCTTCTCTTCACTCAGCCAAGCTACTGCCGCTGCCTCTTTGCTCCCCTTTCCTCTCTCTCCCCCGCAAAATGTCAACGTCCACCTCCACCACGGCGACCACAGTCCAGCTCTCCTTCACATCTCTACCTCGGCGACCACAATCCACCTTTCCCCCACACCGTCGACTTCCACCTCTCGGTGACTATCCAGCTCTCCCTCGCATAGACGGCGTACACCTCCATCTCGGCAACCACAGTCTAAAGCTCTCCCGTACTGTCAGCTTCCACCTCCACCACGGCGATCACTATCCACCTCTCCCCTGCACAGACGACGTCCACCTCCACCTCGGCGATCATTGTCCACCGTCCACCATCGAGGATAATTAGCTTATCTAGTCTCGATTTTCACTCCCATCCTTCGTGATCTGTCACTTGTTTTTGTTTTGTGGTTGAACTGTTGTCTTTAAGTTAATTTTTCTTTTTTTGGTTTTGAGATTGAATTTTTAATTATTCAGTCTGTGAAGTGATGAACCATGAGAATCGTAGTGAACTATGATTGATTACTTGCCTGAAATGACAAACTAAACGGAGTTCTGAGAGTGCTACAGGGGAAGGGCGGGGCGGGGACGGGTTTTTCAATCTTTGTTAGGGCGGTTATGGTATCGTATATAAATAATCCGGTGGCGGGGGGGAGTGGTGTTTTAGGGCTATCGGGGGGTGTGAATTTTATAAGATCCGCATCTGACCCGCCCCATTGCCATCCCTATTATTGAATGAAGGGTGGAGTGACAAGGGGTAGTGTGGTTTGGTCTTTTGGGCGTTAGCGATGGAGCATACGACAGTGACTGGGCAGTCGTTGGAGCATGGAATGATCGAGGGCTTTGCCGTGGTGGTTTGGTATCGGTGTTGGTTTTAGTGATGGAAAGTACAGCTATGGCAGGCCAGTGAGTGGAAGGTGGAGCGATAGAGGGCTGCTTGGTGGTGATTTGGTCGGTGTTGGTGTTATGGAGGGCACGGCGGTGGCTGGTGTATCGGTGGTGGCGGTAGCGGCGAGGTATGAGGGAGATTAGAGAGAGAGATGGCTTTTTATGGTTAGATACAAATACTCCTTTAAATGTGCCCATGTGACCTTTTTGGACTGAAAATATCGATTGAGGGACTAATTCGAAGACGAAGCAAAGTAGGAGAACTAATATGGTACAATTTGTAGTTTAGGGACCATTGTAGAGACACGCCCCTAGTTTAAGGGACCGAGTATACTTAACTCTAAGTCAAGACCTTTTAAAATTAAAATAAATCTTTGTTGAGACCAACATGATGGCACAGTGATGGGAGTTTCACTTTCCCGTGGAAGATTATAGGCACAACTTCAATGGACTTGAGATATTTAGGATAAAGGAAGGAAAGAGACGTTTATGTTGTTCCATTCTAATCAAACAATCAACGGCTGTCAATTTAGAAATGGAGGGGCAAAATTAAAGAATGGAGGGATTCATAGCTACGGAGGAGCAAGGGTTTTCCAATCCTCACGCTTTTTTCGTGAGGAAAATAATGTTCAGTTTATTCTAATTAATCAGCGCCCGATAGAGATATGGTGGATCGCTATCGAAACAAAAACTACGAACCAATTGTACCACACTAATTTATACCATTGTAATAGTAAGGTTTCTGTTCCCAATATTAAAAGTTATGGTAGCAGCATGTTAGTACGATGTGATGCACGACTTTATATCGTATTCCCTAAAACACAACAAAGTATTACTGTATTTTTTCTGGAATTTTTTTTTTTTTTGTGTCTAGTAACAAGAACTTAATCTTAATTTTAAAAGTTAGTATCCAGATAACGTCAGACCGACCGACAAAATTGAAATAATTGTGGATACATAAACTATCTTTAAGTAAGCGAATTGTGTTGAACTACGTCAATATGAAAAACAAACAACTTCGGAAACCTACTGCACTCACTTTTCCTTCTAAATATTAATTTTTTTTGCGGAAAGCCGGTGATGATGGCGAGATTATTGGACATGAAAAGTAACAGATGATGAGCTATTAGAGAAAGGAACAAATTAGAAGCGCCAGTCACGGTACCATGAAGTCTAGTTTCTTCTGTTGTGTTGTGAGGAAGGGGGGCCAAGATTTGGTAGAAAAAATATTCTTTACAATCTCACAAGAACAATTGTTCAATGGGAGTTTATCTCATTGTGATTCGCAAGTCCTTGAAGTTTGGCTTGTTCATTTTTGTTGTTTATCGAATCTTCCACCTGCTCTGAGGTCATTAAGCCCCTAAAGTTTGGAACGTTACCAATTGTCCAATTTTATAGGGGCAGACACACAACGTTTTGATGCGCAAAAATGGATTTTGTGTATCGATATTGTTTTAACGTATTGATGGAGTTGACGGGGTCAGTGGCCTTAACTCGTGTTAGTGATGCCTAAAAATGCCTTTCACGTAATAATCCAAACAAATAAAGGAAAATAAAAACAAAATATTTTTGCAGCGATCTTCAAATTTTGCCCTTTTGAGTTTCACAGCAACTTATAGGTCGGGGTAGAGTTGTCAAACGGGCCGGGCGGCCCGCGGGCTGGCCCGGCCCGGCCCGGTTCTGGCCCGGGCTGGCCCGGGCCCGTCCATGAACAGTAGCGGCCCAGCACAAGCGGGCTTGGGGCCTGGGCCTGGACCAGGCCTTCAGTTTCTGCGAAAAAGCCCGGCCCGGCCCGGCCCGGAAACGGCCCGGGTTTGGCCCGGCCCGAAGTCGGCCCGGTCTGCGGCCCCACCACTTGTTTGAATTTTTGGTTTTTCCCCCCCTTTCTTCCACCCCTTTTCCAAAATTCCACTTTTACCCCCCAACAGCAATATAACGGCTAGTTTGGGGGGTATTTTAGTCTAACCTATATTTTTCAACTCCTTTACACTCTTACCCTCCCCAACAACTATAAACGGATAGTTTGTAGGGGTATTTTGGTCTTTTGTGAAGTTTCTAAAATCTATAAATTCACACCATTTCTCTCTAATTTTTCACACCAATCTTCTTACTCTCTCTTACCTAAACATTCTATATTTCTACAAGCTTTGCTACTATTTTCCTCTCCAATTACTACTCTTGCTAATTACTACTAGTATTTACTAATTAGTACTCTTGTTTATTAATTACTAGTCTTGCTAAATTCTTTTTAATTACTAACTCTCTAATATTTGTTACTCGTTCATTCTTTTAATTGTTATTTCTTATTACTACTCTTATACTTGTGTATTTAGTTACTCTTACAAAGTTTAGCGTGAAATATGGCTGGATTATTGAAGAAAATGAGGCGTGCATCGTCATCACGAAAAACATCATCATCATCGCAAGCACCACCACCAGCACAAGCGCCAGCGCCACGGCCATCACAAACACCAATCCAAGCACCAACACAACCATTCGTTCCTGGACGAATGAGTACAGGCTGTATGATAGATACCCAAGCCAATTGGGAGTTCAATCAAAACATTCCAGATTTTGAATACACGCCTGATGAAGACCCCCCGCATTATAGTCAAGGACGCAGCTCGGTTGGCGAAGCTACTACTCCGTGGCATAATCTCAACCCTATGCCTGGTCATGATGAAGAAGGGCCGAGCAATGCCTCCGGTAATGAGCCAGAAGTCCAAAAGGGGAAAAAAAAGAAAGCCGAGTGTTGGAATCATTTCGATGTAGTTACGGTGGACGGCATCCGAAAAGCTCGATGTAAGTACTGCGCTAAATTATTTTCGTCTGGTAGTGGTAATGGACATCTTAACAGGCATTACCCTCTGTGTGCACCTCGACAAGGCCACGTCGAACCTACCCAAACGCAGTTATCTTTTGACGGTAAGTTATTTGTTTATAATCAGCGAGAGCAAAGAGACGGTCTCGCTGAATTTGTTATTCATGATGAACAAGCCTTTTCTTTTGCCGATAATCCTAAGCACTCTAGATATATGAACACATACGTTCAACCTTTGTACAAAAAGGTTCATAGAAACACAACTAGATCCGATGCACTCCGACAGTACAATGCTGCTAAAGCACGCCTTATCGATTATTTCGATAAATTTGACGGTAAAGTTAGTCTTACTTCTGATATTTGGCAATCTCCTTTACTTTTGTTAGTTATTCTTGTGTGACCGCTCATTGGATTGATGCAGATTGGGTTATGCACAAGAGAATCATCGCTTTCGAGCACTTCCCTTATCCGCATGATGGAATGAACATTGCTATTCTTATATTAAAAGCATGCACCACATTTAAAATTAAGGATAAGATTATGAGTGTTAGTTTTGATAATGCTTCTAATAATAAAGTTGCTGTTGCAGCTTTAAAGGAGACGCTTCAACCTGTACTTAATGGTGAATTATTTCATGTTCGCTGTGTTTGTCACATTATTAATTTAATTGTTCAAGATGGTTTAGCTGCTGCAGGAGATATTCTTCTCAAAATGAGGGGTATGACAGCGTATGTTAATAGCTCGAGTCCGAGAACACAACAATTTAAAACGTTGTGTGTTCAATATAATATGCCTCGCAGGAGAGCAGTTACAGATGTGGTCCACAGGTGGAACTCTAC
This sequence comes from Escallonia herrerae, assembly GCA_033070095.1. Classification (NCBI taxonomy): domain Eukaryota; kingdom Viridiplantae; phylum Streptophyta; class Magnoliopsida; order Escalloniales; family Escalloniaceae; genus Escallonia; species Escallonia herrerae. The sequence continues at coordinate 49,084 of JAVXUP010001120.1, forward strand.
ATACCACATGCTTTTACACATTCTGGCATACCGAGAAGTCTATACGCATTTTCTACTAACCCAGTTCCCAGCCGGCTTGCCAACTCAAGAGGAATGGCAGATGGCCACATACCTAGCTGAATTTTTGGAGGTATTCTACACGTCTACCAATTTATTGTCTGGTACGTACTATCCCACCTCTCCTCTCGCTGTAATAGAAATTCTCAAGATGGCTACAATGTTAACAAAATGGAGATATATAGGACCCTTTAAGGAAATAGTAAAAGTGATGGATCAAAAATTTAATAAATATTGGAGTAAACTGCCTGTTATTTTTACTGTGGCTACTTGTTTAGATCCTAGGTTAAAGTTGCATGGCGTGAACGCCTCGATACAAGAGATATCGAAATTAATGTGCTACACAGCAGAGGAGACAACCGCATTCACAGCAAAAGTGAGCAAGAGGTTTGAGGACTTGTTCAACGTCTATCGTAATTCTGCTGACGTGCGCGGGCGAGCTACATCATCATCCACTGTTGAGAGGTATTATGCGCCATACCTTAAGGGCTTTGAACATCTAGTAGCAAGACAACTACCAGGTGAAGGTACTTCTAATTCGGCAGGTTCGTCTACTTTTTCCTCTTTTAATGAGATTGGTGTATATGCAAATACTGATCATTATTCTGATTTATCAATGCAAGAACAGGTTAATTTTAATTTGTTAAATTTTTGGAAACAAAATCAAAACATGTATAAAACTTTATCCCAAATTGCACGGGATGTACTGCCAGTGCAAGCCTCCACGGTTGCTTCAGAGTCGGCATTTTCAGCCAGCGGGAGGGTTTTGGATGACAGGAGGAGTCGTCTTAACCCCGAGTCGCTCGAGCTATGTGTATGTTGGAAGGATTATCTTGATGCGAAATACCGCGAGCAAGATAAACCGATTGATGATAGGAAGAGCAGTGACTCGGATATTGAAGTACTTCTGGATGATTAGGTAATTTGTTTTTATTTTCCTCTTTTGATCCTTTTGGTTGACGTTGCAGATTTCTTGATCTTTGATTGCTGATATTTTGGATAGACATGCATTATTATTTTGATTGTTAGAATTTTAAGAATAAATTTTTTCACAAAATATACTTTTTTTCCATATATATAAAATAAATTTTTACAAGCAAGATATATATTTTTTCGTATATATAAAAAAATAGGTAACTTCGCCTGTTTGTTTACAAGCAGCCGGTCCCAAGCCCGGATAAAAGGAGGAGGGCCTATGAATACATTTATTATTTTTCTATATAAATTGTTATGTGTTAAGATTTTATTAATAAAGCTCACCAAGAAGAGTATGAAAATGTTTAACATATAATAAAAAATATAATGGCTAACAAATAAATATGTATATACATACATACATATATATGTATATTACTTATAATGAAATAAAAGGATAAAGATTAGGTTCGTTAAATTGTGAATATTGCCTAGAGATGAAATTTAAAATTGAATAACAAGAAGAAAAAAAAAAGGGCCCGGGCCAGGCCCAAGCCCGGCCCTAGATATTGGGCCTAGGGCCAGGGCCTGGACTGGGCCTAGGTTTGCCTTCGGCAGGCCCGGCCCGGCCCGGCCCGGTTGGCAGCCCCACTGGCCCGGCCCCAGCCCGGCCCCACAGCAGGCCCGATGGGCTTGGGCTGGGCCGGCCCAAGCCCGGCCCTTTGACATCTCTAGGTCGGGGACTTAGGCCCCATTTGTTGTAGCATTTGCTTTTTTTATTTTTTCTTTCCTTCTTATTATTAACTTATTGCATAAATAAGTTTAAGCAACTAAATTCATAAGTTGGTATGCATCGTTCGATACAACTTTTAGAATCTGAACTTGAAATGATAAAAGTACCCAAACAAGCTTTTACTCATTGTTATATCCATAATATTACCTTGTTCCTAGATTTTGTTAAAGCAAAAAAGTTCTGGATATATTCTCCATGCATCTTAAATGAGAGAGAGAATTCAGTTTCGAGTTAGACACTATTGCTGGCCCATCCTGGCAACGCACCTTTGACTTTTCTTGGAACCTGCTTTTGTGGTCGACAACATATATTCAATAGTCAAAGTTCAACGTTACCAATCTGATCAACTCGAGGTGCACGCTTCAAGTCACGTGTCGTGTCTCCGTCACCAAAAAAAATACATTCAGTGTTGATATGGGTGAGCCGCCTGGCTCTAGGTCTATCGAAACTCCATCCCCAAGTGAGTATGCCGGTGGGTGCGGGGGATCCAAATAGAGCTCTTTCCCAAGGGGGACTCCAACGAGAGTCCCTCCTCGGCATTTCTTTTCCTTGCTCCTTTGGTCTCTCATTTCCTTGGGGGCTCCTTGCTCCATAACCTCCGTCGGCGCTCAAGCACCATTACACCCGACCATGTCGGAGCAGTGTCTTCTCACTACACCTGACCATGTCTAAGCGTCATGGTCGGACTCATACTCAAGCACATTCTCCTAGTATACATGCCCCCTACAATACTTCCCTCTACTGCGCAATGCGTTTTCACCGTGTCATGTGCTCTTGCATAACGCTAAATGACCACGCCCCTATGCCATCTTCATAGATCGTGCCCTTGGCACCGTACACATCCTTCCGTGGATTTGGAGATCACGTAATATGTTATTGATTTGATAGTGAGGCTGTGATCGTGGGATTGGGCTCTTTTTTAAAAACTTTCATGATAATCAAGATTGGGGCACATGGCCATTAACAATGTTAACCCACTAGAACCACATCCTATATCATATACCGTGTGTGTAACTATTGAAGTTTAGTCAAAGGAACTTAATTCAAGGTGTAAGATTCCATTAATGCACCCTTATATGAAAATTGTTACACTAAGTATAGGTTCAAACCTTCAATGCACGTACACCCATTGCATGGTATAACGTTGCTTACACTTCTATAATGTATATCTATTTTCTTCTTGGATGTGAACCTTGTGGAGGGTTGTTGAAAAATTTTAAAACTCCCTTCAAGATAAGTCTTTTATTTAAGAAACGTGTCCCTTCATTTAAATATTTTCAAAGATTGTGACCTTTTTCTAAATGGTGTCTTTGCTCTTTCACTTAGTATAATAAGTGAAATCCGGAAATGAGAAAGAGGTTAAACAAATGTTAGACAAAGGTTAGATAAATTAGGAATAAGACAGAAAGACATTAGAGATACTATACAAGTATATTTTCTATATCATATGTGGACAATTTGATCGGACGGATCGCAAGTCTTCCTGTAGTCATACTATCAGAGAAGAAGCCGCTATAAGTCTACGGGTTAAATCTCGGATCTATGCCTAATTAGACATGCACAAAAAGAGACAACAATAATTTAAAGTCAGGGCATATTTGTTAACTTTTGCGATATGCTTAAATAGGTTTTGGCATATTTTCTAAAGCTAATTTGATAATCTTGCATGTTGTGCATGAAGTGTCTCTTAAATGAAATTCGGTCGTATAAGTACTAATATTTGTCCAGCATTTACATGGTTTCCTATGAGGTCATGTTTGCCATTATACCGTTTCAAATCAAAGCATTTGCTTGTGCTATTCTTGTGTCGTCTGTTTTTCTTTCAATGATAAGCTTTTGGCTGCAACAAAGGGGGAAAAATGTTTTTTCTTTATCCTTCTTTAACTCTAGAGTTCTTTGCAATTTGTCGGTATCCTTTAAAGGTGTTATAGTGCATTTAATCTAATATATTCATATTTTTATCCGTAAAAAGTTTTTAAATTCAAATGTAGTAAGACCATAATTATCAAAACTGGACGTGTCATTGAAGTGGTGAAGGCACGGTGTTCAAGGTTCACTGGTTGAATCGAAAGTTCAAGTAAATAAATTTAAATTAATCAAGTTTTTTTTAAAAAAATTACTTGATTAATAATTAGACCGGACAAATTTTGGCCCGTTGCCTAAAACCCAAGTATCGGTAGCAGAAATAAAGACCCTCAAGAATTAACTCATACCTGACCTGAACCGTTTTAAGCGAGCTCGTCCACGACGTTGGATGCAGGTTACACCGTAATTCACTATATATTGTACAAATTCCATTAGGATTTCATTATTTTTTCACACAACCGAACTTTTCTTTCTCTCTCAAGCCCACGGGCCTAACGCTAACTTTTCTATTTTGGCCACGCACCAGCTCCGACACTCATATGCCTAGTTGTGCATGCTTAATTAAGAAGAAGGCAACCGGCAACCAAAGGAGAAGCGGCAAGGCGTCAACGTGCCACTAATTATCTTCAAATATATCTTTTGTTGTTTGTATGGAACTGTTGTTTAAGGTTCCCAAATTTCTTCGACAACAAATGCGAGCCTCAAATTGATTCCCGTGACAAGCAAACTGCAGATGTTATAATGGCTTGAAAAATGTTAAAGATGGAAAGCATAATAATTTGTTGGGTTATCCGCAGGTTTACCTAACCAGGTGGGTCAAGTACAGGTACATGGTTTGAATAACAGTAAATTTTCAGGTAATCCGGCCGGGTTTAAGCCGTAGCAGGGGAATACCGTTTGTTGTCTAGTCATAATATGCAAATTTTGAGGTTAACGATAAACTATTTTGGAAAAATTTGTTGGATCTTCAACTTTAAACCTTAATGTTAATAAAAAAAACTATTAACACGAGAAAAACTAGTACTAAAATGATGATATTATTATATTACAATTGTAAATGCATCCATTGGTGACACCAATTTGGTGTTAACTCGGTCCAACCTGGTAGTTTGACACACAATTGGCCAATGTGGCTCTAGGACCGCCCCACTTATGTCACGTCACCTGAATTGAGTAGACCTGACAAAATTCAACCCGTATCCGCGGGTAGACTCGGACCACTGCCTAAAGCGCGGTTACGGGTAGCAAAAATGATTACCTGTCAGAAATTAACCGTACTCGGACCGGACCGTTTTGAGTGAACCCGTCCGGGTTGGGTGCGGGTTACCCGCGGTTACCCGGTAACCTACTATATATACTAGAAAATATTAGGGTTTCATTTACAACTCTTCCACCATTTCTCATTTTCTCATCAGCCGCCCATCACAGGACCTCTCTCTCTCTCACTCGGAGCCTCTCAGTAGCTAACGGATCTGTCCCTTAGCTTTCCACGCCAACCAAAATCCTCTCTTTCTATCTCAATCGCAGGCTTGTTCAGCCTTTCACCTCCACCCTAACCATGCCCTCACTTCGCAGAGACCGACCGGCGACCACCGCCACCACAGAAGACCCAACACCGTTCTGAAAACCCACCACCGCGGGCCATGAATTTCATCACCGCAAGCCGCCGCACCATTCTGAAAACCCACCACCGCGGGCGACGAATTTCACCACCGCAAGCCGCCGACGTGCCGATCTCCAATCTCCTCTGAGATCTCTCTTCATCTAATTTTTCTTGAGTTCTTGATTGTCCTTATGTAATCTCATTATTTTAATAATATATAGATCTTATTTTTTTTTAAGGATATTTGTATGGATCTGGTGTTAAAACCGTAGGAATTGAAGAAGAAATTGAAGAGTTGAATTATTTGGTGAGAAACTGATGGAAGCAAGCTTAAAAAAACTAAGAATAAAAAATACAAGTTGTGCCAGATTACCCGCGGGTTTACCCGGAGTTGGCGGGCAGGATGCAAGTGCATGATTTTGCTAAAAGTTAATTTTTGGGTATTTTTTACCCGTACCCGCCGAATTTACTCGTTTGTCAGGTCTAGATTTAAGTGTAAAATTATCCAAATCAATAAACGGTCTAGTGAAGTAACCTTTCCGCGGTTAAACCTGCCCAATCGTCCGGTTGTTTTTTATTCGATTAACACTAACTTTTTCAGAGTTTTTGCTCTAAATAATACAATTTTAATAGTTATTAATTACATATTTATCACATTTTAAAATTTATTTACCTGTATACCATATTTTTTGAAAATATATGTATCAAACAGAGATTTCAAAAAAGAAAACGCGATTTCGAACTACGTTTTCATTTTTATCATAATTTATATATTCAAAACGTAATTTAAAATCACGTTTTCTTATTTGAAATCCCTGTTTTAAGCATAAATTTCTAAAAAAAATGTCGTATGAGGATAAATAAGTTTTAAAATGCGATAAATTGGTAATTAAGTATTAAAATTATATTCCCCCCGTCCCTTAAAATTTAATCATATTTTCTTTTTAGGTCGTCCCACAAAAATTGATCACTTCCAAATTAAAAAAGATTCCGTAAGTATTTTACATATTTATCCTTTTATACTTTTGTTTAATCTATTTCTCTCTCTTCATTTAACTCTCTACCAATTCATTTTCTCTTTCCTGGCCCAACACTTTATACTTTTTTATTATATTTCTCTCTCTACATTTAACACTTTACCAACCAATTTTATCTCTCTCGACTTACTCTCTTCTCCTCTCCCTCTAAAGGATAAAATGAAAAAAAAAACACACACACAATATATAACATAAACTATTAATATGAGTATAAAATAAAAATGATCGAATATTAAGAGACAAACGGTGTATTATTTAAGACAAAAATTCAATTTATTCGTACCCCAAAAAAAAAAGAAAAAAAAGGGTGAATGGGCAGGTACCATTTTTATCATAAATTACAAGGAATGACTGTAGCTTCCATGCTCATTCATGGGAGGTAGTGGTACCACCTTGCATGCCCGTTCATAGATAGGCTCTGGCAGCTGATACGGCGAGTGAATGGCAAAGCCAAATCTGCAAGTAAAGACATACATGTACTTCTTCTTCTGCCCACAACAACTGTACCACACGATGACTTCTGCCATAAGTTAAGCAAATGCAGTCGGATGATCTCTCTACGTACCACTTGTTTAAGCCAAAAATCAAAGTCCTCTCTCACTCTCAGCTCAGCTCCAGACATTAATGATCAACACCACTGCATTCAACCACCCTGTGTGACCATCTAATCACATTTTCATCATCTTTTACAAGCTACAGACATTTTCATTTGTAACCATTACCTTTTTTTTTTCTTTTTGGAATTTTGAAAATTGTAAAAGGCTTTTATAGGCCTCTCTCACTGGCCAATTGGATTGAAGCTCCCTGCAGAAAAAAAGTTGAAGTAAAAGTAGAGAGAAGAAAATGCAGGCCTGCACCAATCCAAAAAACTCTTCATTCCTATGGTTTTCTCCTTATCTTGTCTCTCATCTAGCTTCGCACATGCTTGGATTTACATACCCAATTAGAAGGATATGCATTATTTCGATTTGATACATGTGCCTACCTCAACTTGGTGCGAAAACAAACTTCTTTCCTTGATAAGAAGACGAGTTTGATTCAAGATGGAAATAAAGTAAATAATCAAGATTATAATAAGCAAATAGAAATACAAAATTAATGTTCGACCCATCTTCATGCGTCCGCCCCGAAATGCTTATTGCTCGAACGGGAAAGGCACTTTCACACATAATTCTCTTTTCAACGGGCCATGATAAGCCTCCCTCAATTTGCATCTTCGTTTTGGCGGGCGATGATCCAAGTTTTCCCTTCCGTTGATGAACTTAGAAATGTGCCCCTTTATCGTTCTCCATCCTTTTGCAAATTTTCATTTCTAAAATTAAGATCTCAGATTTTGAGTCGACAGCAAAGTAGAATTTCAATGTTCCAAAGACGTAATGATAAGTGACACATGCTTTGTTTTCATGGGAAAAAAAATTGAAGCTACACTGATTTATTTGAAACATAGAAACACATTAAGTACCGTACTTGGGGTTTTCTTTATATTTTTTTATCCAAATGAACGTAAAAATTATAAGGTTGAAGCGATCTTCAAGTTTAAGAGGTATAAATTGTGACAAAAAGGGGCAATACGAACCTTTTTAAGCAATAAAATTGTTGAACCTTAACTTGTTAGAAGGAAAATGATGAATCCGAGAAAGATGACATTCTCTTGGAGTTTGTTTGGATGATGTATTTCAACTGAAAAATTTTACTTTGTAAGAGTATTTGAAAGTACTTTGAATAAGACTCACGGTAACTAGAAAAGAGAATTTATAAAAATAAAAAAAAATTCATAAAATTCAAGAAAGAGGAATTTAGGTAGTTGAAACACTTACTTGAAACAAACACTTTAGACTAGCTTTTTGTCAAATTGACGGGAGAGCTTCCTTCCAAGGTTCAAGCCTTATATTGCATCACATTTCTTTCTACTTTTCCAACCATTCATCACTTTATTTTTTACCGCGGTCATTTATTTTTTGTCTTTTAATTCAACAAATTCATTTATTATTTAGTTATTACTCGTATATGACAAACTAGTGTTAGACAATACCCACCGGATCGCGACATAATAGCCACCGCTTCGGTGGGCCACGATGAGACAGACGACTGATAATTAAAAGAATTTAGGAGGTATAATGATCCCTTTACACATAAAACACAAGAGTATTTAGAGAAAAATGCAAATAGAGTAGCTCCAAAATGAAATCGATGATGAAAATAGTATTAGTACACAAAGTACCAAAAAAATATTAGCTATAAGAAAATGTTTTGGTCAAAATATTAAAAGTACGCAATCATACTTTTAACTGAATACAAAAACAATAACATAAAAACATAAATAAAAAGATAACAGATTGCGGACTTAGGATTGAATTCTGTCCAATTAAAAGAACATGGTAGAGTCAGCCAAAAATAGGTGCCTATTGGAACTTTAGAAGTTATGGATACTGTGCATTGAAGATTCTTCAAGTACACATCTCTCTACCCGTGAGTAAATAAACTTTTATAGGCCTCTCACTGGCCAATTGAATTGGAGCTCCCTGCACAAAAAAGTAAAGGGAAAGGTAAAGAGCTAGAAGAAAATGCAGGCCTGCATCAATTCAAAAAGCTCTTCATTTGTATGGTTTTCTCCTTATCTTGACTCTGATCTAGCCTTGCAAGCTTGGATTTACATGCCCAATAAGAAGGAGATGCATTATTTAGAGTTGATACATGTGCCTACTTCAAGTTGGTGCGAAAGCAAACTTCCTTCCGCTGATAAAAAGACTAACTTGATCCAAGATAGAAATAAGTAAGTAATCAAGATAATAATGAGTCAATAGGAAATGGCAAATTTCGGTTTAGTCCATCGTCCTCTACGTCCACCCCCGAAATGCTTATTGCTCGAATGGGAAAGGCACTTGCATACATAATACGATCTCTTTTGAACAAGGCAAAATACCGATATGGTAACACTACAAGAAAATGCGTCTTTTGCGACGGAGTTTTAGCAACGGCATAGATTCCGTCGCTAAAATGAGTTTTACCGACGGAAACCTCCGTCAGTAAAACTCCGTCGTAAAATATTATTTAAGCGACGGATTTATTCCGTCGCAAAAAACTCCGTCGGTGAAAAGGCGTTTTACCGACGGAAACCTCCGTCGGTAACACTCCGCCGTGAAATATTATTTAAGTGACGGATTTATTCCGTCGCAAAAAACTTCGTCGGTACAAATATGTCTTCACCGACGGACTTTTAGCGACGGAATAAATCCGTCGCTAAAAGTCTATTAAATCCACAGATCTGCTTCTCTCTTCAAAAATCCCAAAACCCAACTTCCCTCTACCCCGGCGGCGACTTCCCTCGACACCGGCGGTGACTTCCCTCGACCCCGGCGACCACCTGCACCTCCGGCGACCACGGGCCCTCACCTCCGGCAGATCTGTGAAGAGGAGAGAGACTACCCCGACGGCGACCTCCCTCGACACCGGCGGTGACTTCCCTCGACCCCGGCGGTGACCTCCCTCGACGACGGCGACCACGGGCCCTCACCTCCGGCAGATCTGTGAAGAGGAGAGAGACTGAGAGAGAGATAGAGAGAGCAGCGTCGACCACCGGGACCACCGGAGACGACGGTTTCTCACCTCCGGCAGTATTTCTCGTGAGGTAAAGTTCTTGTCTTCCTCTCTATTTGTTCTACGCTATACCTTTTGTCTTCCTCTTATACATGTAAATTGCTGTGAAAAGTTAAAGATGATTTTAGATTGTTAATTGTGCATTGAGCATTTGAGATATTGAGATTATTGACGGAGGATGGGACCCAATTAGATTGAATGTGTGATTTTTGTTAATTTATTGCATTGAGCATTTGAGAATTGAGATTGTTGACGGAGGATGGGACCCAATTGGATTGAGATACCTGTTAGTTAGCGCAGACACGGACACCACGTCTGATCGACGGTGTCCGACATTTAAAAAACAAATTAACGTATGTCGATGTGTCTGGAGGTGCGTGTCCGGAGGCGTCAGACACGTGTCGGTATGTGTCGAACACGTGTCCGGAGGTGTCAGACACGTATCGGACACCATATCGACACCCTATATGAGGTGTCGGAATTGAGGTTGTTGACGGAGGATGAGACCCAATTGGATTGAGTTACATGTTAGTTAGCGCAGACACGGACACCACGTTTGATCGACGGTGTCCAGCATTTAAAAAACAAATTAACGTATGCCGATGTGTCTAGAGGTGCGTGTCGGTGGGCGTCGGACACGTGTCCGACGCCGTCGGACATGTATCCAGAGGCGTCGGACACGTGTCGGTATGTGTCGGACACGTGTCCGGAGGTGTCAGACACGTATCGGACACCATATCGACACCGTATATGAGGTGTCGGAATTGAGGTTGTTGAATGTGCATTAAATTTAGGTTAGTTAGGTTAATGCGACATTTTTAGCATGCACCCCTGGAATCTAATCGTGGCTCCAGCGCTGGCTATAATTAGCCCTAATTAGTCCTGATTAACAATATTTTAGTAAATCAATTAACCCTAATTAGCTCTAACGAGCCTAATTAGTTTTAATTAACCCTAAGAACCTGATGAAATTCAAATTAGCTGTAATTACCTCAAATTAGCCCAAATGAACCCAAAACCCGCGCATATTAATTGTAGTTAGCCTAATTAGTCATAATTTGCACTAACATAACCCAATTACGCCTAATTAGCGCTAGTTAGGACTAATCAACACTACTCGGCACCATCAAAACCCTAGTTAGGACTAAATAACCCTAATTAGTCCTAATCAACCCTAATTAGCGATAATGATCCGAAACTGGCCCTCATTAATATTAATTAGCCCTAACATAACCCAATTAAAGCCTAATTAGCCCTAATTAGGACTAATCAGCACTACTCGGCAAAATTAAACCCTAATTAGGACTTCATAACTCTAATCAGATATTGCCCGGCGATCGATGTGAGTCAATTTATTTAAGTTAATGTTTTTTCTTTCTATCCTCAATGTCTGTTTCGTTAATTAATGCCCTAACATATCGTTAAACCACTATTTTTGCAGGCCTCGTATGAACAGCTAAGGGGGTCTGAGCAGCAGTCCGGACAGCCATCAGCGTCCACTAGTACGGCTGCGAGTACTGGGGGGTTGAAGCGATGGCTGGATACGCCGGAGGTCGTGAATCGGCCGAAAGGCCGCATACGCGGCCTGCCTAGCACGACTGCTCGTGCCGGGATAAGAGCGTCCTCACCCCCTGCTGCCCCTCCACAGACACCGGCTCCTCAGCCTCAGTTGGACGACGAGGAGATCCAGCGCATTGCTACAGTGGTGTGCCGGATGATCAGGGAGCAGGGCACTGTTGGACAGGCCGCCCCGGCCCCGGATCAGCAGGATCCAGATTCGGGACTCGGGAACCCCTGATGAGCCCCTTCCCGTGCCCGTTCCTAGCTTCCCCCCCCCCCCGTGCCCGGCTTGTACTCTTCTCCCCTCTCCTAACCGGCTATATCCGGTTCCCGACTTGTACATATATGAACTTTTTTTATTATAAATATTTTTTATAATTGATTATATATATTTCTGTCTGTATTGATTATTGCACGTTGTTGTTGAGATTTGAAAATTGGATTACAGGTCTGGGTAATTGAAAAATAAAAAAAAATTCAAAAAAAAAATTGACTTTTGGCGACGGAATAATTATTTAGAGACGGAATATTCCGTCGCGAATTATATTTTTTAGCGACGGAATATTCCGTCTCGAAAATATAAATCCGTCGCTAAACAATATAATTCGCGATGGAATATCCGTCGCTAATTAAAAATAAATCCGTCGAAAAAATGACATATTTAGCGACGGATTTAAAACATTCCGTCGCTAAACTATTAGTGACGGGCTTTTATACGAGGAATTTTTAGCGACGATGAATCCGTCGCTAATTCTTTTAGCGACGGATTTTGGACTTTTAGCGACGGATTTTCCCGTCGCAAAAACCATGTTTTCTTGTAGTGTAAGCCTCCTCCCTTCAGGTTCATATCTGTTTTGGCGATGATAAAATTTTCCCTTCCATTGATGACTTAGAAATGTGCCCCTCTAACATTCTCCCTCATTTTGCAAACTCTCACTTCTATCAACTTCCTCAAATTTTGAGTCGACAACAAAATAGAATTTCCATGTTTCAAAGACTTGATGGTAAACCCAAAGGGGTTTGTTGAGTTGGCAAGGGCCTCGAGGAGTGACCTCGAGGTCCTGTGTGTTCGATTCTTTCCTCCCCCTAGGATTACCCATATTTGCAGTTCTCTTATTTCCCAATTTGGGAAATTAATAATAATAAAAAAAAAGACTTGATGGTAAGTGACACATGTTTAGTTTTGCACCCCATGCATTGAGTACCAAGGTTTTTCTTGTCATTTTCTTATCTAGATGAACGTGAAAATTAGTAGGTGGAGGTGATCTTCATTTTTATGCCGTATAAGTTGTGATAAAGAGAGGTATCCATGACCTTTTTTAAGCAATGAAGATTGTTGAACTTTAGTTTGTTAGAAGGAAAACGATAAATTCAAAAAAGATTCGTCATGAAATTCATTCATTTTCAATTTTTTTGCAACTTCAAATTTCAGAACTTGTAAAGTTCGATGCTTGACAACTTTTACAGATAGGTAATGTATAATTATGGTTGGTCTTAAATGAGTAAATTACACGTGAATTGCCATAACAAAGGACATAAAATAAATGATATATATATATATATATATATATATATATATATATATATATATATATAGGGTAAAAGTAGGCTTATATTATCGAAGGTAGGTTTTTTGTGAATTTGATAAAAACAAACTAGTTTAGAGTGGTTATGTCAACTAAGAATATTGGCCTCCCAAATCCCTTCTAGTAATTTAAAAAACCAAAAGTGTTTGTGAATTTATGCAAAGGGAAATCCCCACCAAAATGCAAGCAATGATGCTAGTGCAAGTATGATCTTTATATGCCGTACACAAAAAATTCTCAACAAGAGCTCTCGGTCTCTATCTCTCCTTATAAAGAGAAAATGGTATTGGTAATGAATGACGCACGTGCTAATCTAAAAGGATACAATACGTTGTAGTAGTGCATTCTAAAACTCTCACCCACAAAATTCTCCTTAGCAACGCGATGTTTTTGCTTTGGAGCGTGCTCCCTCTCACCCTACGCATAGCATAAAGAGGTTCAAATTCTAATGAAGTGAGATTTATCTCTCGTTCTTCTGCTTGCTCCCACTCGACAAACCAGTGACACGGACCTTTGGATGGAGTATGTGATATTTATTTTCCAATTTGGTTTCCAACCAAAACACTTGTTCAAAGAAACAAAAAGATGAAACAAGAAAAATGTAGAAGACACATAACTATACTTTGCTACTTCACGAGGGACCACTTGGGAAAGGCAACTGGTCAAACATATAAAAAGGCCATTTTTATTACTAATAAAAGCTCAGTGGCGACTACTATGAAGGACAAAAATAGGGGTTACAACTTACAACATAACTGAATGGGCAGACTGATTGGCTGTCACACACACACACAACACACACTAAGTTTAACTCACCATGACTGATTGATTTGATTATGACCTAATTTACTTCATACCATAACCACAAAGAAACCAAGTCAGAGAGAGAGAGAGGGGGGGGGGCACAAACCCCACTTTTTTCATCATTGCCAACTTGCCACCCATTCAAAAGGGGGGTCTTAAAGACTCCCAAAAAGAGGAGGGAAAGGGCTTAATGACTTGAGAACTAGTGAAACGTAGGAAAATTGTGCAAGATTCAAAAAATCGCCGAGGAGGACTCAAAGAATCGGGAAATGATCGCCGACCCTTGATCTATTTCTAAGTCCTGTTTGGTCTACAGAACACTCAGACTGGCATTTTCTCTCTCTAGGTCTCTGTTTCTAAGTGTGTGAGGCTGAGAGAGAGAGAGAGAGAGAGAGAGAGAGAGAATCTACATGGAGTACGAGAGGATACACAAAACTCAGGTAAAGGCTCTCATTTGTGCACCCAATTAAAATTTTTCAGAGCTCATTGGGTTATTTATTACTTTGCATTAGAGGCAAGTGCATGAAAGTTGAAGCTACTGATCTTGTGTTTTCTGTAAGCAATTTTTGTTTTTGAGATGTGGGTTCGTTTTCAAAATCATCAAATTTGAATGGAAAACATAACTTGTTTGTTTTCATCTCATATCTTGATCTGGGCATGTCAAAATACTTGATTTTGTCAACTTTCTCCAGTTTTAAGATCATTTCAAAAGAGACCCATTTTGGGCTTCTAGGGATTAACGGGTTTGTATTTTGGAAAGATCCTTGAACATTTAGTTGAGAGATTGAAGTATTTTATAGGTTTAGTTTGTGGGTTGTGGATAGAAGAATCTGATGTGGGTTTGATTATTTGATATATTTGTTTTCCTTTTTCGGTTTAACGCAGACTGGTATGATATCTCCGAGTAAATTGAGGATGAAGCTGATGGGTCCTCACAATCAGAAGAAAAAAGAGGGATCAAACAACAACTCCTCCAGAACATCTCCTTCCAAGCTTGAAGATTCTGAGTTTGTGAAGAACAGCTTGTTGGACACTGGAGATTTTGATGAGGAAGGTACACAAATTTTGCAGCCCTTCACCCACATGTGAATACACAATAGTCTCGTTTCTAGTTAGAGCAATGGCATCATTCAATCCAGCCTAATTCGTTATTTATGCCCAATGATCCCCATTAACTGCATTTTGTAGTGTGAATAGAAGAAAAGCAAGTAATGGAATTTATCTTTTGAGTATCTACTAAAAAAAAGAAAAATAAAAGAAAAGTGGGCTCGTGAGGGGCAATTTGCTGCATCCCGTTTGTCACTACAATGTGCGTTAGCGACTGTATTGAAATTTTAGCGACAAATGGGATGGACATTGCAGATGGGTTTGGAAATAAAAATATAATTTTCCTCTCTCCAAACCCATACTGTGCAGTTGCCATTCAATAGCAGCACCTCAGGTTAAAGTTGACGTTAAATTGCTGATTATTGGGCTCAACTTAAATTTGTTGGATGTGGTGGAAGATGTATTGTATTTCTATTTTAAGTTTATGCCATACCCCTCATTGCAGTTTCTAGTGTCGAAGATCCACCACTTTTATTATCTAGTGATGTGGTGTTGGATGCCGGTCATGCTGATCAAAATTCTGGCCAGCCAAAAGAGCTTATGGCAAGGGACCATGTGAATGTTGGCCGTGTCAAGATGCAGCAATATTCAAAGGCTGATAGCAGTAATTCAAGTTCGGTTCACCCAATGAGAACATTTGAAGATGATAATCTTGATTATGATAGTAATGCTAGTTCCTCAAGCTTCGAGTTTCATAAAGGGGAAAGGTCTTTGCATAATCCAGTTGCAAGATCACTTTTGAGGCATAAGTCTTCTAAGTGGAATGATGCAGAGAAGTGGATAATTAATAGGCAAAATGTGCAATCTAATTTTTCTAAGAAGAACAATGTACCAAGTCAAGCAAGTCGCGTTCCAGTGATTAATGGGGTGAGAGTTGTTCCAGACTCTGCTAGCTATGACAACAAATCATCTGTTAAACGTGTTGATTTTTGTCATCCTGCATTACAAATGGGGTTGGAGAAGTTCTCTTTTACTCACCCTGGTCCTCAACCCAATTTAACGAATGGTGAAAGTGTGTCAATTGACGTGTCTCTTCAAAGTAGGGATTTGGAAGCAGTGAATGACAGTGATCTATCTTGTCCAAGGAGTTCGTCGGAAGATCCAACAGGTAAAAACTGGCCTTCGTTTTGCTTGAATTAGATCATTTGTTGAGAAATGATTCTGTTTTCTTAGCACCATTCAACGTCTACTATTTTTCTTTTCTCTTGAAAATCAATTCAAAAACTGGCCTTCGTTTTGCTTGAATTAGATCATTTGTTGAGAAATGATTCTGTTTTCTTAGCACCATTCAACGTCTACTATTTTTCTTTTCTCTTGAAAATCAATTCAAAACACTTCTTTTCTTAATTCTTTCGGAATAAGCGCACTAAAGCAAAGCTGGCCATCTCTATTAATGTATACATGGGCACCCAAGCTGATAATACCAAGTTAACTTGCTCTATCTCGAATATGCCCGCCTATGTGGAAACATAAGTACCAACTTTTACTGAGGTGGGTATTTGAAGAAATTGATAAATCTGTGTCCATAACATAGTCGCTGACAGCTGACTCTGAGAGCTGGGAATCCACCCTTATGGCTGTGATCTTGTCCTCGGAAGGCTTAAGTAGACATTCTGCTTCTCATTTTGTGACATTAGTAATCTGGAAGCGACTATTGAAATTTCAACCCATAGGTTTAGCAGGGTAGTTCATTATTTATTACCAGCAAAAAAGGCAGAGTAGTTTTGGATCATTCCAACATTTCTATATAATTTTGACCCTCAAATTCCTATATGTAGCCTGTGCATTGTGTAACAAACGAAGAAGAATCAACATTCTCATAATTTTTAAAATTTGTTTGAAGAAAAGTTGATAAATCTGTCACTTCCAAATCTAACTTCTAGCTGCACCATCTTTAATGAGCTGCTATTTTGTTTCCTTCACTATCAGTATTATAGCAGGTTACATTTTCTTAACTTTCCTGACATCATTATTTATTTATATATATATATTATTGCTGTGTCTCATGGTAGTATTTGTGACTAATCACACAGGTGTTCCTGCCATCAGATCAGTTTCAATGAGAGACATGGGAACAGAAATGACTCCTATTCCAAGTCAAGAGCCATCAAGGACTGCTACTCCTGTAGGGGCAACAACCCCACTCCGCAGCCCAACATCTTCAATCCCATCTACCCCTCGAAGAGGCGCGCCAACATCCACACCAACAGATGAATCAGAAAATCCAACTGGAAGTGGCAAAAGAGAGTTGTCAGAGCAGGAATTAAAGCTCAAGACTAGAAAAGAGATTCTTGCCCTTGGTGTCCAACTGGGCAAGATGAATATTGCTGCGTGGGCAAGCAAAGATGAAAAGGAAAAGAATACTTCAGCAGACATGGAGGAACTTCGAAGGATCGAATTTGAGAAACGAGCTGCAGCATGGGAGGAAGCTGAAAAATGTAAACAAAACGCGAGGTAATATTCAATTAACCAATGCAAATTTGACTAAATCACTATTTTCATGGAGATTGAATGCAAATATATCTGCAACTATATTCCACCATTTCTATAGTTATTCAAATTTGACTGTCTTGCATTCAGATTTAAGCGTGAAGAAATCCAAATCCAAGCATGGGAAAGCCAGCAGAAAGCAAAACTTGATGCAGAAATGACGAGAATAGAGGTATTTGAGAATTCTTGCCTATTCTCCTAAATATGGTTGTTAAGGGATATGACCTTCTGGATTGGAAAACTAGTTGTAAATTTACTGGGTGCAATGGTGACTCAAATGTGCTATTCAAAACCTTTGCAACATGGCCTAAAATTGGTGGCCTCGTCTGAAGTCCATTTATGAAGCTAAACAAGGGGCTAAGCTCAGCTTCAAATGGGTACTAAACAAAGTTTTATAATATAGAAATCCTTCAGGAACTCATTTGTCTGGCTCAAATTCGCAACCTGATTGCTTCCTAATACTTTTTAACTGCAGAAACTTGCAATATTACTGAGTCTCTCCCTTTTGAATCGGAAGATTTGCTTGTTTTATAGTACGAGAATCACATCTGAGAAACTTTTATTAGCTCTAAAATTGTGCATACTGTCTTTTCAGGCCCAAGTTGAACAAATGAGAGCACATGCTCAAGCGAAGATGGTTAAGAAGATTGCCATGGCAAGGCAAAGGTCAGAAGAGAAAAGGGCCGCAGCTGAAGCTAGAAAAAAGCGCCAGGCTGAAGTTACAACTGCTCAGGCAGAATACATTCGCCAAACAGGTCGAATGCCATCTTCCTCTTATATCTGCTGTGGCTGGTGATACAACTAGGAAAAAAGACCCGGTGCTTCCCCGTACTTGCCTTTTCCGACCATAATCTGTGTCAATTTCACATTACAGGATTGTTTTCTACCTATCCTTGTATTTAGTGAGCAACCAAAGAGTTTTCAGTTATTAGATGAAGATAAGTGTGCAATTGGTTCATAAATAGACAGTCACCTACCTCTCTTACCTTTTACCACTTAGGTAGATTGAATTCACTTTATTTGCTTACTATCTACAGGTCAATCGATAACTACTAATAAACGTTAATAATAGGATGTCAGAGACGAAGGTGATAGCCGGTCAGAGGTTCAAGTCTCATGGAGGGAAGGGAGGAGGAGGGCTTTCCCTCATTGGCCCGGGATCAAGTGGCCTCCAATGAATTAAAAAAACAAAATAAGAATCGAAGTTGAAGTTGAAGTGAAATACAGAATCTAGATCGATAATTTAGGGGCTGTATGTTTACCATTTTATTATTTATTTTTTGTAATAATGACGAAAAAGATGCTTTTTAATACGTACTCTTACCATTTTCAGTTTTCATTTTGGATACAAATACTCAAATAGTGTCAAAAATCAGAAAATGCCTTGGAAGTGTTTTTCACTTTTTTAAACAATCTCAACCCACTGTCAGAAAAAACAATTTCTCTTGTCACCATTCACCCAGTTTCTTCCAAGTTTGCAACTTGTCAGACATCTCTCTCTCTCTCTCTCTATATATATATATATATATATATATATATATATATATATACATATCCTTCTGTTCACCCCATCGTAATCACCATGAAAGACTTTTTGTTCATCCCACCGTAATCAGTAATCACCATGAAAGATTCCAGAAATTGACAAATGCAAGAGAAAGGGAAGGGAAGATCATTGAGGCGCAAATTTGTAGGAAGTGGGTTTTTGGAGGAATTAAAAAAAAAACTAGCGCTGGCTATCGGAGATGGAGGAATTGGAGTTGTTGACGGCAGTGACTGTCGAGATCTTGCCGGAATTCACGGCGAGATTGCCAAAGAAGGTGTCGGCCATCACCTCGTCCTCCTTGGGGAAGTCGAGCAGGTCGTCAATGGCGCATGCATTGCCTTTGTTGTTCTTGTTGTTGTCGGCCGACTGGAAGAACTAGTTGTCTCCGGCACCATAATATTGGAAGGAGAAGCAGGAAGTTGTTTGAGGTAGAGAGATGGCATGTGTGTTGGTACAGTGGAGAAGATGGTTGGGTGGTGTGAAAGAGGTCTGACAAGTGTGACAAGTGGGGCAGGATGTTTATTTTGGATAAAGTTGTTGGAAAGTAAGTATGGAGAAAATTGAACTGAAAATGCCTGAGTCGAATGTGTTGCACTCTTTCTTTAAGACAACACTTGCTCTCTTATAATCTGATTAGGATAGCAGCAAATCTATCTCTCAGGATAAAACAGGCGAACTATGTTGATTACAGTAGAAGCAATCAACAGACATAAATTTGAGAGAGAGAGAGAGAGAGAGCAAGAGAGAAATTCGAAGTCGAAATATGATCTGACCATCAGCCCTACTTATAGACACCAAAAGGTGCCTTGAACAGGTGCAAACAGTTGTAACAGTTAAGTGATTCTGCAGATGTCACTTAACAGTCACAATCTGTAGACACAGAGGTGCAATATTTGAACTAAAAGGCACTATAAACAGGTGCCCTTTCAAATTTAAACAGATCAAAAATCTGTTTAATTTTGCCAACAGTTACACTGTTTCAATTCAAAAATGCAGCTCACAGGCTGAATTTGTCTCAAAAATTAAGGCTGGGCTCAGGCTGAGGGCTCCTAGCGACGATGCGCACGTGCAAAGTGCGCCTAAAAGCGCCAGTAGCGCCTTTAAGCCGTCGTTGCCCCCTCCGTCGCGGGCGCGAGCGCAAACATGAGGTACGGTGCACCGCACATGTGCGAGTGCATGACCATGCATACCATGTATTTCTAGAACAATATGGTATGTCATATGATCATTTAAATACCTTTAACCTTTTCATTTCCCAAGTCATGTGGGAACCCACATGATGACCCTTTTCAACCTTATTAAATATCAATCTTTGAGAGTTAATATCTCTCTGACCAATCAATCAAAATGATTGATTCTTTCTGCATATTAATCATTGTAGTACAATATTCAATAAGATAAGATCAATTTATGAAAAATTCCAACAAAAGTAAGGGTATAATAGCAAATTATCATCCCTACTGTAAGGGTAATACTGGAAAAAAATAGTCGTAACAGTAATGAAAACAGAAATGAAAATGATAAACATACAAAAACAACTGAAAAAGGTAGATACAAAAAGTGGTGAAAATAATAAAAGTACACAACCTTATTTTGTGATTGGATACGAAAATTTTGAAAACAAAAACACAATACAAATGCACAAAATGAAAACTGTAAACATACACCCCCTTAGTAGTTTGTCAACGTTTATTGTGCTCATGTTACACTTGACAGTAAAATCTAGTGGGAAAAAACATTATTTGTTCTAATCACCTCATACGTTACACTTTGGAACAAAAATTTGGCAAAAAATAACATTGTTCAAGTCTTAAACAAGAACAAAATTGGAAGAATTGTCAACTCTAAGCTTTATGGATTCTAAGGGGAGTAGAATAAAGATTTTGGATTTTGAGCAGGGAGTGAACCGTCTCGAAAAAATCCCCGGTAGAATTTTAATTGGGGTCATTATCTTTTTTGGGTAAAACAAGGACAAATAAGAAAAAACCTAAAAACGACTTTGTAATGTCCAAAGGACAACTAATCTACCAAAAACAAGGAAATAGATTTGGGGACTAAAGTTATGCAGCGGGAAGATGTTAGGTACCTGCTAAACCCTTTCGTTCTCTACGTCATTTCTATTAAAAAAAATTTATCTTTAAAGCACATAACATGTAAATATACAATAAACTAATCCTAAGTTTATATTTTTGGCTTGAACTCGATATTAGAGGTCTAATTGCCTACATATCCGGTTAGACTAACCAGAATCAAGCACAGCGTAGTTCGACTCTGGTCCTACACAAAGCAATCTATATTCTGGTCTTAGACTCGAATTATGAAATGAAAAGACTCCTTTTGAGTTTTTACGTAATAGAAATGTGATCGTGGGGAAAAGGAATGATTCTAGAATATTACGTTGTAACGGGCCTAGAAAAGCAATAAAATTTACCTTTTGAATGCGCTTGCTTAGAAGACTAAAAAACGCTTTGAGACGGTCCTCGATGCAAGTAGCTTAAGAATAAGAAAATAAACCCCCTTAGAGATAATCTGCCACTTCTAAGAGAAATTTTATAAAAGTTCTGAGGATAAAAAGTTTATCCTTGAAAATGTAGCCCAAAGACCCTATTTACAGATGTTTGGGCGCCAAAAATGATAAGGATGACTATCCCAGTATATAATTTGATGAAAATTCAAAACTTGAAAACAAGTCAAAGAAATGCCGGTTAGTCAACGAACAGGTCTGTTCATCCCTCGGATCGGCCACTTCATCCCTTGGATAACCGACTGGTTTTCGATAAACCGGCCGCTTCACCCCAAAACAATTTTTTTTTTCAATTTTGAAATATTATCTGTCCCGAATTCGGTGATTATCTCTAATGTAATCAGATGATATGAACCAGATTCAGGTATTATCTCCATATTTCCTATAAATCAAGATTTATTCACATATATCAAGGAAAAATTATAAGATATTTTCAGGTCATTTAATCAATCACAATCTCTTGACTTTAACTTGGGTCAAACCTAACTAACTGAACAGGTTTAACCAATTGGACTGGACTCTAACTGAACTGGACTTGACTCAAACTGGATTGGACTAGACCCCTTATTGGACTTAATTAAATATATTTGGCTTATTATATTATTTAGGCTTAATATTATAATAGTAATACTAAACTTAATTAACAATAAACCTCAATAATCATCTAATAAATAAAAGTGCTATAAAAATAGGGTGTCTATAGAGCCCCTTGTTGAGGAAGCTCGTCTGCATCAACATAAAAGGACGACACTTTTTGGCAGTAGAAACACAGCACCAACGACAAGACTCCAAACCGACTCAAAACTCACACAGATATGAGGCCGAACCTTTGTAAGGCTTCCTAAGTATCCCTAGAAAAGGAATCATACTAACATAGTTTGGAAATGGTGGGAATATTGTTCCAAGTCAGAGCCAATAGTAACAATAATTGGTCATCAAGCAATACCAAATAAGGAAGTGAACTCAAAATTTTTATGGAGCTGGAGCCAACAGTAACACTGATTAGTTGTCTAAAGATACTGAGAAATCTTGTTTAAGAGCCGGAGCCAATAGTAACAACGATTGGTAGCTGAAACATGAAGGCACATCTAGAAATCGGAGCCAACAGTAACAAGGATTGGTCGTCCAGATGCACTGAAAGCTTATGACTAAGAGTCAAAGCCAATAGTAACAATGATTGGTTGCTTAGCCACAAGGACATACTCTTAGAAGCTGTAGCCAATGGTAACGACAATTGGTCATTCAAGGATATTGAAAACTAGAGCTGGAACTGGAGTTAGAAAAACTCACTACCTAAGAGTTAGAGCCAATAGTAACAATAATTGGTCGCTTGGGTAAATGAGAAGAAAAGCGTATCTAGAAGCCGAAGCCAATAGTAACGACGATCGGTCCTGTAGATGCACTGAGGGTTTATGACTAAGAGCCAGAGCCAATAGTAACAGCGGTTAGTTGCTTAGCCATAAGGCGCATCCCTAGTAGCTGGAGCCAATGGTAACGACAATTGATTTTCTAAGGATGTTGAAATTGAAGCTGGAACTGAAGTTGGAACTGGGACTAGATTGGACGCAATATCTGCGTACTAACTTCAATTGAAGGCTATAACCTCAGACATAAATCTGGATTGAGACTAGGACTATAACCGGAGCTAGAATTGGATTGAGGCTAGTACACAGTGTCCTCGTACCAACCTGAAACGGGGGCTTATACCCTTAAGCGTAGATGCAGATTGAGACTGGGACTGGATCAACATTGGACTAGGATTGGACCAACATTGGATTGGGATAGGATTAGGACTAATTTGACACATAGAGTGGGTTGGAATTTATCTGGGGTAGGAACTCAGACTAGCATTGGGACCGACAGTAGAACTGTATCGAGACTAGAGAAAAAACTATACTTGACTTCCATGCACTAACCTAGACTAAGGGTCAAATACCCCTGGACATGAATCTGGACTGAGACTGCGACTGGAACTAGATGGGGAGTGGTAAGAGAAAAGTACATGATTTGTGTTTGCACCCTCGAGTATGGACATGGACAGAGAGTGGGACTGTAACCAAATGAGGATAAGACAGCAGAAGGTATGCAGTATCTGCATGCCAACCCAGACTCTGAATGTCTACCTTTAGACATGAATTCGGATTCTGAGACTGAAAGAACGCTGCAAGTGGCCTTTACATACTAATCCTGAACCGGGGGTTAATACCCTCGACCATTGACTTGAACTAAAAAATGGCTGCAACCTACGAAGGTCCTACAGACCCTCGTCCAGAAGAGATCAAGCCAGTGTAGTTCCATTCGGTTTTGAACAGAACAATGTACATACTTTCATGTACTAACCTAAAATGAGGGTCAAATAGCCCCAGAAATTGAACTGGATTGGAAAATAGGGAATGTACATGACTCTCCCATATTGATATGAATAGACTTAGATTAGAAAATGGTTGCACCCTACGAAGGTTGCGTACAGACTCTCGTCCAAAAAGGATCAAGCCAAATGCAATTCAAACTGAATTTTGAAAGAAGAATGTACATGCCTTACATGTACTGACTTGGATTGGGGGTGATATACCCTCTTATGTAAACCTGGCCTAAGAGAGAATGACAGGTGAAGGGCTAAGAAGCTAAGTTGACTCTTCTACTAAAGTCACGAAGGATAACAACATGACTGAAAAGTCACAGTGAGAATTAGATTTTATCTTCTTTTTTATTTTCAATTTTATCATAGATTTTTTTTTTTTTGAAGAATTTTTCCTTTTGAAGACTAAGGGCAAGAGACAGAAGTCCATGACCTAGACTTAGACGAGACAAAGACAGACACTAATCATGACTGTTAAGGTAAGGGAATTGTATGGAGCCTCTGGGCAAAATGCATGTAGATGAAACACACCATGCAATAGTATGGAGGATGACAGACTTTATCATGAGTGTTATGAAAGGGAAATCACAGTGATCCCCATAAATTTATATGGCCGAATGCTGACTATGCAAGGAGCTGGAGAAAGACAAACTACATCACGAATGTATTAAAAGGGGAAACACAGGGAGCCCCTAGGCAAGATGCACGTAGGAAAAAAAGACCACACAATAGACTGGAGGTAGACAAACATACACTATCTTGACTGTCATGATAGGGGAGTCATTGGGAACCCATAGTAGATGATGCTGAGCGTGCAATAAAGCAAACATACAAAGACAAACGCTACTCTGACAGTTAGGAAGGGGAATTGCAAGGGCCCTAGACAGATACATTCAGACAACACTAACCATGCAATAAAGTGGATAAACAAAGACAGATATTATCATGATGGTCATGAAAGTTGACTCATAAGGAGTCCCTAAGTAGAAACAAAAATGCATGCAAAGATAGACACTATTTCGACTGTCAAGAGGAGGGACTCATATAAAGCTTCTAGGTGAATACAAGAAGGACACAGAGACATATACTATCCTGATTACCGCAAAAGAGGAATCATGGGGAGCCCCTAAACCAAAAATGCATGCAGACCATGCTGACTATGTAATAGATTGAGGAAATATAGACACTATCCTTATTGTCGTGAGAGGGGAATCATAGGGAGCCTCTAGACAAAGTGCATGCAGATAAAACTAACCATGCAATGAGCTGGATGAAGCCATACACAATCACGACTGTGTAGAGAGAGGAGACTTATATGAAGCCCCTAGGTAAATACAAGAAGGACATATGGACATGCAATATCTTGACTGTCGTGAAAGGGGACTCCTGGCTAAAATACATATGGGCAAGACTGACCCTAAGATGGACTGAAGAACGATAGACATTATCATGACTATTAGAATGAGAGACTCACAGGGAGCCTCTAGCTAAAAAGAGCAAGTAGAGTTTAATCTAGCATAAACTTAGTACAAAAGGGATCACGAGGGAAACACCCAAGGATACTTAGAAAGATAAACCACGAAGAAGACAATGTCCTTTCACAATTCAAGAGCATGTTTCAATTTGAAAATTATTTTGACTGGCCAATATGATAAATCAACTGATCACTTTGAGATTTTTTCATTTGTGTTTTAGAATTTAAGGCAATCAGGCCTACTCTATTAACACGTCTATCTCTACTCAATGAGAGGAAAGCCACTGAAGTATTTGATCAAATTCATTTCAATTGCTTATCATCAAAATTATAGAAAAAGTTAAATCTTAACTTGAACACTCGACTTTGAATCTTTGGGACAAACACATAAATGTTGGACCCAAAAAGTGGATAGTGAAGATGTATGTAAATGTTGTTGTATGGACTGTGAGACTAATGTATTGCTGGGAGGCTGTATAAGCTGTGGCAGATGGGATCTTGACCCATGATTTGTTAAAAGATCAATGTATATAACTGGACTGAGTAAAACTAGATAATTGTCAAGTTCCAGTAGAATAGTCGAAAAGCACGAGACAAAAGCCATAAGGCTTCTCATATTATTGTTGAACTAGTGGCAGAAATATCAAAATGTTCCACCAAACATCCAAGTAAGTTATGAGGATCAGTGGGGTCCTCATCAGGCCATAGGGAGATGAACACATCAGTTCAAAAAGTCAAGAATTGAAAGGTCACCAAGTAAGCTATAGAAAGGTGAACATATCATGTTGTGTAATGGCAAGCTCAAAAGTTGCATGAACCATTATCTTTCCGTTTCTTCTTTTATTCTTTTTTTGACCTCATCAAAATGTAAAAGAGCATTTGTCTATGTTAAACAAGCATAACCTCAAGGAGGACTTTATATACAGGACACAATTTTGGCAAAAGAGTGGGCAAAGAAACAAATGGTAATAAGGCTCAAGAACCCAAACATGAAACCAAATGTGTGCCCATGGAAACCGAACCTAGAAGGTGACTAAGTTGCCTTTGTATCCCCATTCGGGAAATCATGTCAGACGTAGTTCAAACTACTGAATATCTCTTATTTAAACTCAATCCATGGCAATTCTATGCTGAATCAACGATCATTCTTCAATCCCATCTGTTTCCCTTTTTCTTTTTCTTTTTTGTGATACTCCTTTTTTCTTTCGAGATCGATTAGATGAAAATAATGATTAACATCACCATTTATCTTGAAGACTTTGGTTCCTATAAGAGGGAACACTTTTTATGCTGAGTTGAGTTTGCAGGAATAATTAGAACATAGGCACACGCTAGGAGACTACCCGCCCCAAGGTAAGATATATAGGATTTCAAAACGAAAGGCTAAAATATTTAGGTACAAAAGGCTAGGAACTGGAAAAATTTAAATATAGGATAATCATAGCTAGGAAAGGGAGCAAGTGAGCTTTCAACAAGAAAGGTCTTGACATTGATATGACACCTTATTATCTTTAAGGATTTGACTTGTTCCTGGTGAATGAGGGGTGGGCTAAGAAAGGAAGTCACGACCTACTTTTGATAATCTCTTAAATTCTCACTCGAATGTTTTCCATTAGGTTTTCTAAAATCCAATTTCATAAAAACTGAGATTCTGATAGTTAAGTTTGAAAATATAGTGGTCACTACCCCGTAAGTGCAAAGAAGAAGTGTCAACAAGATAAATCGCTAGTCTTAAAGTCAAAATCATCTTTTGTACCATATCCGAAGTGATTGGTCAATTACAAAATCAGCAGGTATGAGATCAGGTAATTCTCTCTTGCTTAGAAAATTTTTATGCTCTCGACTTGCTAAGAATGGACTCCTAGACTTACTGGAAACACAAACTCTATTTGACTCAAACTCTAAAACAGACTTTTAAGAAGGGGAATATTCTTGACTTTTTATTTCTTTTCATTCATCCTCGGCCGCATAGACTAAACCACAAAACAAAGAGTAAGCAAAAACAACAACACGGAAGAACAAGTTCAAAAAAAGTAATCTATTAAATACTAGGAAAACCATCCAAGAATCTAACTGGGCATCGGGAAAGTCTTTGACCATCAATCTGATAGCTAACCGGTCTTATCTCATGACGGGGTGATGTGACTAACAATATCCTCCTCTTAGTCGAGCATAGAAAGATCTAGAGCTGGAAGAGATGTCTCACTTAGGTTCGCTTGGTGTGGCTTGCAAAGATTCTATTTTTATTTTGGGCTCGGTAGAAGGGTTTATTTCACCTTCGTCAATCAAATCTTGGATGGCATGACTGAGGGCGACGCATTTTTTGGTGTGGTGGTCGGCCCTTTAATGGTAAGCACAATGAGGTTGGGCATCGCATCCTTCGGGCAAAACAACCGATGCAGGATTAGAGACACCTTGTAACAACTGTTCAAAAAATATTCTCAGTAGGCCGTTTAAATGGGTAAACCGTCGTCGTGGCTTGGGAATGGCTTCCCATGGCACTATCTGTTGAGACCTAGCCTTTTTTATGCTATTTACACCAGCTGGCTTTGATAAAACATTGACATATCTCTTATCGACTGGATATCCTCTCAGCTTAGTTTCTTGGTGAATGGTTCCCTTATTCACCACATCTTCAAGTTATACTAGGGGTCCTATTAGTGTTTTGAATAAAAGAGCGATAGTGCCGAAAAAGATATTCATGGCACACTAGTAGCAAGTTAGTTTTTATCATGTTGACATGTTCTTTTTTCGACGGGCAATTAATCATCTGCATGGCCTCATTCCTAAATTGCATTATAAAGGCTCAGATCGACTCCTTTGGCTCCTGTTTGGTAGTCCCAAGTCTTTTCGAATAATGTCCTAATATGTATTACACTAGTACTGATTGACAAACTCTTGCACCACATCTTCCCATGTTTGCACTCTTTCATCATCGAGGGTAAGGAACTATCGAGCAGAGACTCCGATCCAGGTCCAACATAAAAGCTGAATGAATTGATTCTGATTAATTCCATGAGGAGCTAATGCGTACATAGACATCTTCACATAAATCCAAGGATTCATCATCCCATCAAATCTGTCCATATCCAACATTAAATTTCAAAGGGAACCTATCCTCCGAGCTTAAGATAAGGGTACCGAGGTTTCTTAGGGTAGCGGTCCTTCTCATCTTAGCGATCTACGACTCAAGCATAACCAAAATTTCCTTCCATTTCAGGGCAATAGTTTCTCCTTCATTATTAGATTCATATCGCCTATCAGCTTCGAGTCCGGGCCTTCCCCTTTCATTTCCTTCTTTCTATTTGATATGTGGTTCCTCTGTAGATTCGTTGCTTTGCTCTTTTCCCATGAGTAATCCTAAATTTTAGGCAATTTTGGTATGTTGAGCTACTAGAGCGGTGAGGTTAGCTTGAAAATCCTTTTGTTGAAACCAAGGATTTGGACGAGATCATTTGACTAAAGGAATCCTTCGACCATTAGAATCCACTTAAGTTTTTCGGACGTATCCTAATACCAAAGCTTCGTACTGATGCCAGAGCTTGTTACATTGCACAAGTATATATATTTTGGGCTTTTTCAAAAAAATTTTGACTTTTATTTATTTAGTTATTATTATTATTATTACTTTTTGTTACTTTTATCAAGTGCATCAGACTAAGCAAAAACATCGATTAATCTAGGAAATGCTAAGAGAACCAATGAGATGAAACTACAATTAAGATTTCGGCTTGGCATCGTGCTTAGTTTAGCACAAGAACAGTCTTTGACCATAGGTCTTGTCTCAATCTAAATATATAATATCATCTTCTTGATTGGACGTAGAAAGATCTAGCGTTTGAAGAGATGCCTCACCCCTGCTTGCTTGGTATACTGGCGGAAGTTCTTCTTTCACATTGAACTCGACAAGAGGAGTAATCAACCTATTGTTAATGAGATCCTGAATAGCACACCTCGAGGGATACATTTCCCCATAGGGCGTCCAGATGCTCGGTGATATTCACATCGAGCTTACATGTCGGGCCCTTTCAGTGCGGTAGTGGGGGGTAACTTGGCAATTATACCTTTACTGAGTAGTTGTTCAAACACTTTGACTATAGGGACTTGCCGATTGGAGAACTTTTGCCCATTGACTTTCGGCTCCCATGAAAACACCTCACGAGATCTAACTATATCATTGCCTGCAAACATTCTCGGTGGACCGTGAGGATTCTTTCGACCAATCTTATGTCTCCCTAACTTCCCATCAAGATAATCTTTGAGCAATTCTAACTCCATAAATCACTACAAGAAATAACGCTTTTAGCGACAGGTAAATTCGTCACTAAAAGCTTGAAATCCTTCGCTAAAAGTCCCTCGTATAAAGGCCCGTCGCTAAAAGTTTTGCGACAGAATTTTAAAATCCGTCGTCTAAATATTGAACTTTTTTCGACAGATTTATTTATGAATTAGCGACGGATTTTTCGTCAGTAATTCTGTTCTACGTATTTTATTATTATTATTTTTTTTTGTGAAATTAGCGACGAAATATAATTTTTAGGGACGGAATATTCCGTCGCTAAACTAGATTTTTAGCGACAGAATTTTCTGTCGCTAAAATTTTAGAATTAAGTACACTATTAGCGACGAAAATAATACGTTGCTAAAAGTCATTTTTTAAATTTTTTTTTTGTTTTTCTGATGCCTAATCTTGTAATAAAAAATTCAATCCTGAACAACAACTCATAATCCCAAAGACACAAACAACTATACATAATCAACTTTAAAAAATGTGCATTATAAAAAAACTCGTGATGTACAAGCCGGGAACCAGATACAACCGGTTAAGAGAGGGGAGAAGATCGAGTACAAGCCGAGTGGGGGGGGGGGACAAGCTGGGACTGAGCATGAGAAGGGGCTCATCAAGGGTTGCCGAGTCCCGAATCTTCATCCTGCTGATTCGGGGCCGTCTCGGCATGTCCAGCTGGGGTGCCCTGCTGATCATGGTCCCTGATCATCCTCAACACCACCGTAGCAATGCGTTGTATCTCATCCTCGTCCAACTAATACCGAGGAGTCGGTATCTGTGGAGGGGCAGCGGGGGTGAGGACGCTCCTATCACGGCACAAGCAATTGTGCTAGGCAGGCAACGTATGTGGCCTTTCGGCTGATTGACGACCTCCGGCGTATCCAGCCATCGCTTCAATGCCCTAGTACTCACACCCGTACTAGTGGACACTGATGGTTGTCCAGACTGCTGCTCAAACCCCCCAAATAGTTCATACGAGGCCTGCAAAAACAGTGATTTAATGATATGTTAGGGTATTAATTAACGCAACAGACATTGAGGATAGAAGGAAAAAATTAACAAGGACTACCACGACGGGTACGAATTTCATAAGCTTCTGCAGCCGTCAAGCCCCATTGCCATCCATACTTGTTGTGCAAGGTTTTTTATTCTCTTTTTTTTTTTTTGCTAGCATATTAGATCACCTTCATTATAATGGAATTTACGATTTATTTATTTGCAACTTGATGGTGGTATACTTTAATTAGTCTCGTGTAATTAGAGGTTTGCACATAAGAAGGAGTATTAAAATATGACGTACATTGTTTTATGAGTCACACTAA
This sequence comes from Escallonia herrerae, assembly GCA_033070095.1. Taxonomy (NCBI): domain Eukaryota; kingdom Viridiplantae; phylum Streptophyta; class Magnoliopsida; order Escalloniales; family Escalloniaceae; genus Escallonia; species Escallonia herrerae. The sequence continues at coordinate 80,012 of JAVXUP010001120.1, forward strand.
CCTACCCCAATGAGGTAACTGGGCTATCATGTCTCTTGAACAAGTTCAAGAGACATGATAACCCAATGCATTACCCATAACAACACTTATACCAAAAAGGCAATCAGGCTACTGGGCCAGCTAACAGTGTCACTCTTAACCCAACAATCCATAAGTCTTGTTATTGGCTGTCAGGTCCATGATGATATTCAGGGTCCAGAAAAGGAGAAGCCCCCCTCCCCGAGATTACTGTAAAATGTTTTAAAATAATGTATTTAAAAAATGACATCACTCAAAGCCAAGAAGTAGTCACTGGTCGACCACAAAATGATAAGTTGCTAATATTTGAAAAAAAAAAGTAAATGATAAGATTATCATAAAAACGACCTTTGATATGGTAACTATTTTTTAACACTAGTTATTGTCCCCTCCTAGCAAAAAAGAGTTATGGACATGGACTGTAAAAATGAACACCACCACCTTCTCCGAATGATGGGGTGCGGGGAAAGTAGAACAATACATAATTATCTCGCTGCTGCCATCAGAAGACAATCACCCGCTACCGCTATCATCACAACCATCACGGTTTTTGGCAAAATAAAACTAGAAAATCTAAACCTGGTATACGAATCTAGTAATAAAAGGACAAATGTGTAATCAAAAAGTGACCATCTTCCATTGACAAAATGACAAGTATAGCATGAGCCAAACGTGTTAAACAAGATGAACAGAGGCAAGATTCTGGCCATCACAGCCCTCTTACCCACCCCGTGTAGAGATGGTAAGGAGTTGGGGTGGTTGGGTACACCTTTTAGGTGTTGATAGTGCGCTCCCTTTGTCACCATTCCACATCCCCCCTCTGAAAAGCACACCACCTTTATGAGAAATGGCAAAGCAGTGACCCACAAGCAAGACTGGAAATTACATGTCAAAATCAACGTTACAATCTTTCCAGCAGAACTTGGTCAATATTGGTGTAACATTTGAATCACGTGTCGCACACACCGACTAAGTAGCTAGCGATGGAAGTTTACTTCCCTCTCCCCGTCTCCCTATAGGGTACTGGGAGAATCTGCTGTAACGTCTATGATAATAAGGTAATGGACACTCGTTATCTAAACAAAAAGATGAAATTTTGCTCAACTATATCGCTCAACTACCTCGTTGCCCTCTCTTCGTATCCCAAAAGGGTGACGGGGGCAGTGATCTATCTAAGCAAGCGCCCAATAAACAAAGGACATGGCACATGCGCGTTGGGGGGGTGGGGGGGGAGAGAGGAACTTGTGGACAGGACTGGCAAATGTTACTCGCATCTGCCCATTAAGTACCCCATGACATTCCTCCAAACATCAAGAAGCTTGTGCATAGCACAAGCCTTTAAGACTTTTTTTTTTTTGAGAAACATAGAAATATATATGTAACACCGTTATACAGAATGATCTAGTGAAAGCATAAAATATATATACACACAGATGACTGGATGACAATCTCGTCCAAATGAGTAAATGACCGGTATCCAAAAGATTATAGTAAGCAAAACACCACAGGAGATATCAACCCAGGCAACACACCGAGTTGAGTGTTAAGTACCCAGGCTACACGAGTGCCATTACCAGATCGACAAGTAAAAGATACCAAGGCGGATGAAAGCTGCAACATACATGGCTTCTCCTGGGCAATATGCATATAATGCAATTTATTGCAGCTGTGAGCCATCCGGGACAAAAAGGATGGCAAAACACACGGAGCCAGGGGCCTTTAAGATATACAACATAGAGCCTTTTTAAGTGTTGAAGGATGAGGTAGAGAGGCCCCCTCTCATTTGCATACAGAGCAACTTAGTGGCTGATGCCCCGCCTAAGGATGTGTCAAATTGGGCATATTTTTTTAAGTGCATTTGGCCGCTCCTTTTTCGGTTCTGGAATTGTTACAAGCCGATTGTAAAAGCTCTTTTGCGTAAAGAGCTGTATGTCCTGTTAGTCCATGTCTTCACATCCGTTAATAAATCAGTGCTCTTGTTCGCCGGTAAACAAAGAATTTGACCACCTTAAACTTCAGTTCCTCTTAAATTGGAGCTGAAGACGATAAAGAGAGAACAGCTAGCTTCACTAATATTAGGCTCCTAGTAAATACGGCGTGTTCCAGTTTCAAGTTACAGAAACAGAGGAAGATATCATCGTGTCATAATTACACTATCAGCTTTATACAAGCTTAAGGCTAAACACGGGCACTTCAAATGCTAGTATTACAGTAGAGAGGGAGACCCTTAGCTGGTAGAAATGTTTCAGTAATCAAGAGATCCGACAGATGCAATCCCACTGCTCAAATTTCTCGACTCCTGTCTGCCCCCATAGTTATCGCAGCCATTGGAAAGCCTCTGAATCGGGACAGAGGTTAGAAGTTCTAGACCTTGTTTGCCCATCTGCAACACCTCCTGCGGTGATAGTATCTTGATACACCACACGCTGTTAACAAACTCCCTGAGAGGAAAAAATGACAAAATGCATTAGATAATTTTTTTGGTAAATGCTATGGCCACCAGTAAAGAAGATGCCTTCAATACCAATATCACCAACAGCTATATGATGCATAACCTTTGTTGTTCAAACTTCTATGGCACATTTTGTTTGTTCACAAAGGAGAAAACTTACGGCCAGGGGTCATCACCAAGGAGAAGAACATCATCCTCCCGGTCAACGAATACAAGCTGCCAGCCTGATCTCACAGGGTCCTCCAATTCGCTTTCAAGGCCAAACATATGAGCAAGCTCACCGCGAAGCTCATGGTAGCTGCTAAATTTGGCGATATCTAGTGACCTCCCAAAGGACCCTAACTTGTAAACCTGTCAGCAATAGCAATATCCAGATCAAAACGAAGAATGATGAATTTGTACGCATCCAGGTGTTTGAATACAACTATGAGACATCATAGATGATGGCTATAAGCAGGGGAGTCAAACAAGGAAATGCTGAACTTTTTCTCGAAAAATATATTTTGTTCATTTTGTTGAATTGTGGGGAAGGAACAATATAAACGCTCCGTACTCGTAATCACAAATACATATCACATATATTGCCTCCACATATTTTAACAAGGAGTAATGCTAAAGCAAAAATCTTCGAAACGTGATAATTCATGCCAAGTGTTTCAGGTTAAAAATATGCTACTTAAGAACCTAATGAGAAGACTCACCTTAACAAAGGTTCTGGTTGGTTGGTTTGCAGGCCCCAAATTTTCAGGAGACTGCAGGAAACCTGATTCACCAATGCAACTGGCAGGAGTCATTGTCGGATTGATTGAAAAGTCGGTGCCTGCAGTACTCATATAATTGGAGGAAGCAAAGGGAATTGTTGTGGAATCACTATCACTACCGACTCCCCTAAGGCTAGACATCCCATTTCGCATGAGAAGAGACGAGGAATCTATGTTAACTCCAAACAAAAGATGGCTCTGGGGATCATTACACCCTTCTTGGTCAATCGAGCACTCCCTACCGGGAAATGGTGGCAATGAAATTGCATTTTGGGAGATATTCGTGTGAGACACTCCCAACTGTTCCACCTGAGGCACATCACATTGTGATGCTCCGGACGGAAGAAGAGAATCAACTGCAATCCGCTTTGGTGGCCAACCAGTAGAACTTAACAAAGCACTGGATCTAGGCAAGTTGAGAAGATGTGATGTTTCATCCTGGGGAAACGAACCAAAAAGACTATGTAGAGGAGAAACAATAGGACTCGTCACAGCATTCCCATTAGAGTCAGAAAAACTCTGCTGTTGAGTGGAAGAGATGGTTTGCATCGCCGGTGATTGGGATTGAGAGGTTGAGCCAAAATGAGACAGGACAGAGGTAACATTTGAAACCTGCTGATGACCGGCCAGTTGTTGCTGCAGTCGCACTGGTTGCTGCTGCTGCTGTTGACTACTAAATGAGTTCTGGTGCTGCAATTGTTGCTGAAGAAGATGAGCCTGAGCCTGAGCCTGAGCCTGAGCCTGAGCCTGGCCTGCCTGGGCCTGGGCCTGGGCCTGAGCCTGGGCCTGGGCCTGGTTTTCTGGAACACTATGAAGAAAAGTAGATTGGGGCTGAGATTGATGCAATATCTGAGGCTGCAATAGACCAGTAGACCTGCTGGGGACATTCTGGGGTTGCTGGAATTGCATAACTGTTGAAGGCTGTTTGGAAGCATCCACAGCCCTCATCTCCTGAAGAGCAGCAGCGGCCATAGCTTGGTAAATGTCAGCCTGCATACCCAGCATGGAAGCATCGAGCCTTGGCAGCATCCAAGGTGTGACCCCAATGCCTTGAAAGTTCATAGATTGGATTCCACGATCTCCATTATCTCCACGGAGCCACATAAGCGGAGAGTTCATTCCCAGATCATCATCCTTCATCCCTAAAAACATAAATATACAGATTAAAAGTTCAACGTTGACGTTCAAAACTCCAGCCTTGATGGATGGTTGATTGTAAAATGCAATGTTACAAAGAGTGAAAGGAGGGGGAATACAAAGTGAGTGAGTGTGTGTGTGTGAGACTTTTGACAATGTGCTTGTGCTAACGTGACCAAATTTGCCATACATATGAAAACTTACCATTAAATGAGGGTAATCCTGGTGGCCATGGTCGCTTAAGCCTGAGGGGGAATGGGGATGGATACATGGGGAATGTTGTCAATGGCTCAATCTCCCATAGGGACACTCTCGGCTGTCTCTCCCCAGCTGTAGACTCATCCCAGCCCACCTGCCTCAACAAAGTAAAAGTTCATAATTAAGAACGGCCTAGTGCATGAGGCACCCCACGTTGCGGGGTCTGAGAAGGGTTAATGAATGCCTACTTATCCCACTCAGTTCATACATAATGCAATTGCTCATATTTCAATGCAATATTAACGATAAAAGCTACTGTAGTTACAAGTATCAAAGCTATAATCTGTGAAGCAGCACGCAATGTCGTTGACCAACAAAATACAACTATGCATCAGCAAAAAGTCAGTAAGTTTAGTCAACCAACCTTCACAGAGCGCCAATGTGAGTTCTGCCACCGAACAGGATCCAAGTCACTAATGCCGGTTATCGTGCCCATGTAACTGAAAGAAAATAATCAATTGGATTCAACTCGGAACATCTTCAACTTCAACCATTAGGAAGCAATGACTGGTTTAAAAATATACACACGATAAGTTGACTACACTTGCAAACCATGTCAAATTTTCCAGCTTGAAAAACTACAGCAACCCAAAGTAAAAATTTGCAAGAAATTAACTCTTCCAGGCGCAATTATCCATTAACGAAGGTATTATTATGAATTCCCCTAAGAGGTTTAAAACTTACCGACGCACACTTGATTCTTCCGTCTCAAACAGCATCCGAAACCGCATGCCAACAGATACTCTAGTATGATATACAGCTTTGACATACTTAGCCAGTGGTATGACAAATTCTGATGGACTAGCCCTACATCAAATGTCAACTGAGATATAAGAAGACTTCCAATCGTCAAACTTGTGAATATGCAGATAACAAGTATCCCCACTGTTCTTAACGATAAGCACCTTGGATTGTAAAAAATGGTGAAACGGCTATTAGTCGCAGCTGCGTGAGCTGCAGCAGCAAGAAGTCCCAGGTGCATGCTGTCACTTGATAAAACTGAAGAAGGCATGACAGTCTGTGGACGATTAGCACGGCGGATACCAAGAAGCAATTGATTTTTCTCATTCCTGATGAAGAAAATACACCCGCACTGGTAAGGCTAAAAAACAATATATAATTCGTCCCAGAATGTCATATATTACTATGAAGCCATGATTAATCTAGGACACAATTAACCTCAAACGCAATTAATCCTTTTAATTTGTTGCCCTCTCAGTGATTAGTGCATTACAAACCTGATGGCAAGGTCTCTTACACCTAACTTTTCTTTCAAGATATTCATATCCATCACTGACCATAGAAGATAGCTACCAATCGTAAATTTAGTGGCTATTGACGACTCATTAAATCCATAGATGATGATATTAATCAAAAATAAAAATAAAAGAAGGCGATGCGAGGAGGGTCCCAATACAGTAAACCACATATTTCTTACCAAATGAAAAGCACTGAATCACCAGCAACAAGTCTTTTCGCACTCACAAACACACTCCATCCTGTTGTAAGAAGATGCCTCTTAGGCTGCCCTGTAATAAGAATAAAGCAAAAATTGCTAAGAAGCATGATGGAGGTTTCCATAAGAATTAATATTTGCTATTAATACTTCACGGATTTTAAATTCCACATATGTATCTAAGATGGAGGACTTCAAATTCCATAGGATCTAGATGACAAGCGGCTTATTGTCATTTCCATCCAAGATAAAAGAACAAAAACTGAGTTGAGAAGGAGGCTCGGCATAACAGTATTTATTACATATAGATAGGGCCACCACACCAGTGACATGAATATATCACTTATTATCCCTAAATTCTTTTTGGAAAACTCACCACGAAATATATGTCTAAATTTCCATTCGTTATCATGTAAATCTCTGGCAACTAGCTCTTGAGCTGGAGGTTGCTGAGAAAAATCCTGTATATCAGAAATGCAACTTCAGTACAAAAAGCATCAAGTGGGCATGACTCTCAAAATCAAGTGGAACAAATCCTAGCTGCCAAAAAGATGTACCAGCGGTGGGAACACTTTCTCAGCTGCACGGCGAGGAACTGAAAATCCACCATGAGTACTTGTGTCACTTGCAGTCAACGTTTTACAAAAATAATTTGTTGGCTGCTTGCTGGGGGCACCCAGATCTGCTGGAAGGAAGGCCTCCTTTTGCTCTTCCTACAGAAAAGATCACTTAGGGAAAGAACCAAAGAACACCACGGTAACGAATCAGAGCTCAGACAAAAGACAGAAAATTACCGGATTCAATGGTTGCAGGGTCATTTGAGCATAAACCTCATCCGTCTCCACATCAGCCTGAGATAAACAATTAATCGCGTCTAGAGCCATACTGCAAGTATATCCCGAACCACAAAAACAAAACTAAGGCGGCTTACATGCATGGTCAAATTGTGGAGCTGACAAACGAGTTGTGGAGGTAAGCTCGGGTAGTTAGGAATATGAGCATCCACTTCCTTGTTAGTTGATGCAGCAACCTACAATAAGGAACATTATGAACTCCACTTCTCAACAAGCTATGTTGATTTGAGTGCAATGAACCACTTTGATTCAACTCCCAAAACATAGAAAATTTAGCAATTGACACGATAGCAAGACACAAGGAACATAAGACACTATGGTAAAAGGCTAAAGAGATCTGTAGAAGGTCAGGGCAAGATGGTTGAGAAAATGGGAGGACCATTCGTAACTTCAGTTGTCTATCAATCAATATAATTATAGCTACTAATATTTATTGCACAGACGCGGCAAAGAAATCTGTTTTGATAAATAAACAGTACATATGTATGCATATATAAGTCATTGTCTATCAACTAAATACTTTTAAGTTGAACCTTTACTTTAAATAAAGCAGAAGTACAAATGGTGGCACATGAGTATGAAGATGAGAGGGAAGGGAAAGCAGAAAAGCATTTAAAGCTCTGCATAAATCAATACTGGTAGTGAGTTGAGTGCTCATAAGATTAGGGATATAAAAAACAGCTCTCACTTGAGCAACAAAAAAATAAACATTCTCTGATGCGAACACAATAACACTGTATGGTTTCATAATCTAAAATCAATAAACAAGTTACACCAAATCAACATGAACTCACCTGCTCGCTATGACCCTGAGGGAAATATACAACACGGCTTCCAACAGCAGGTAGGGAAACGAGAGGACCAGCACATGCATGCCAAAGTTCCGAATTCAGACATCTCTTCTCCCCTGCAAAGAAGATTTCATAGGACTAAGTTTCCTGAGGACTACACTTTGTTGGCAACAATATCTTGAGCATAGAACCATTTGCAAACAAAAGCAGTTTGCGCTATAGCCATCTCAGACTCTTTGAAGAAGAAAATTTTCCGTCAATTTGTCCTCAATAACTCAAGCATCACATAAAACTTACCGAAAGCCCTCCGATAGAAGAGTATTTGAAGCTTCAAACACGAAGAACAGGGAAACGACTGAACCCAGTTAAAAAAGAAGCACTAAAAATCCCAGATCAAAATAGAGCAATGTCGCCAGAATGACCCAGCCAACAGCAAGAAACTAAAACAACAGCATTATGAAGCTGAATTGACCTCTGCAGATAACCCTCTAAATAGAGAAGACAAACCAGTACAACAAGTGAACTTATTACCTTTTCTTACATATCATAAATCGTGTGCCAAAGATTAATTTTAGCACGCAAAATTACTCTTTCTACTTTAGGTGAAGTCTTACCTAAGATGGAAACAGAAGTTCAAAACCAGAAAAAGAATAACGGCAAATGTTGAACTGCTGAAGCAAACAACGCTTCAAATTGGCATACCTTCAGGCGATTGCTGACCAAAACCAGCAGAGGACAACCTCATCTCTGCAGATTCAACGGTACCCCTTTAACTCCAAACTTGGACCCCCTAAAGCAGCCCCCAAATACTTTCACTAACTCCAAGTATTCAACCCTAGGTTCCCCAAAACCACCCAACTCTGGACGAACAAGCTATTCACTCCCCTTTCACCAAAAAATTTCATAATAACTGCCTCCACCACGACCCAATTCTTGAATGTATAACAAGTTCACTTGAAGTAAATAAGCAAAACGCGCTACAACCCTTCACAGATACTCTCAACCGAAACCGGTTCCGCTACAAAGTACAAGATACCTCAGCTTCATCCGCTCAAGATCTTCTCAACCCAACCCCACACAGACCAATCTTGCACCAAGAACTTCATATCACAAAGTCTTTAACCACTTAACCAGCACATTCCACCCATCTGTTCAACTACTCAAAACTTCAAAATACAAAGCACCCAATTGCTCAAAACAGCATACCCTACAAAGAAAGCAAAGCACAAACAAAACCCACCACGCCAAACTCCAGATCTCACCTCCACAACCCACAAAAAACCCAACAATCTTGAGCTTCCAAGCACCAACAATACTCGAGCAGAAATTCCAAGAAGACCCAGATCTCTGCTTGTGCAGCACACGTGTGGAGTGAGATTGACGAGGTCTGAAGTGAGGAAAACTAGGGCTTTGCAACAGTTGCTTGTAATGGAATGGAAATGAGAGGGGTAACCTAATAATGCGATATTTCATTCACAGGGTGTGGCTCAGCTTGTGCTTGTGCGGCCTGTCCTTGTGCTTTTACCACTTCTCTCTCTCTCTCTCTCCATCTCAGGGGTATATAAATGACGTTGAGGGGAAAAAAATAATGGCGGTTGTGCTGATTGATTGGGGCAGAGGAGAGAGAGAGAGCGTCCTGAGCTAGATTTTTTGAGAGCGAGAGAATTTAGTTTCAAGAGAAGCAGTGGATTTGGATCCACTATTTTTGTCCATTTGCTATATTTTTGCCATGTTAATTTTTCAGTAGATTTTGTAGGCATAAAAATAATAAGATTGACAAACTTCAATTTCAAATGGTGCATATTTTACTATAGCAAGTACCTCCTTTAAAACTAAGATAAGATGCCTGATGTGTTTGCGCCGCATGTTGCAATGAGTAATAGTAAAAGTTAATGAATATGTGGAGGCGAACCTCTATCATCTCTTAATGGTCACACCAGATGTCACATTACATCTCAAAAAATTACTCCAACTTGTGAATTTGGAGTACTTTCTTTGCAGGGCCAAAAAAAAAAGGGTCAACAGTGTCTTTAGAATAAAATTCTTTTAGTGAAGATGTTTGGTGCCAACAAAACTCAATATTTATATGAAATATGTGCACGTAGGCGTATAATGAAATAAGCGTATCTGTCACATAAACTAGCGTACTAGTCACATTTTGTAATCTTTAGACATGGAACAAGTAGGTGAAAGGTGGAATTTGTATTTTGCTATATATGAGGTAACCTACATTCGACTTGTAAATTAACTTTTAAACTATCAAATTTTCATATAGCGATGATTAATGATTCTGACATTTGATATTATCTATGAACGCTATTATCCATGAACGCTTACTTATGTTATTATTTATGAACGCTTACTTGTATTATTATATAGCGATAGTTATTTACAGCTAAACAGGGATGGTAGCCTCCATGTGGTTAAGCAAAAGCCAAATTTACTACCATCGCCCGTATAGAAGAAAGTACATAGCAATAAAGTGCAAATTCTAGTGGGCCTACTGGCAGCTGTGAGCAGCTGCTATACATGGCAATTGGGTTGATGACGGGCCATGTAAGCCCAACTCTGTAAGATAACGATCGTTTGCGTATTGCTTGACCCAACCAACGCTTTGACTCGTCTTGCCGGCCGTTTAGCCGATGGGTGTTACCCGTTTGTAGATGCCGCCATCGCTTTACCAACCGGATCCTCTCTTGTAATAAAAATGCATCGCTAAATATATTTCATTTCAGCAATAAAAAGTTATTATTATAAATTTTAACAAACAGCGACAATATATTTTTAACGATAATCTTTTGCCACTGAAACTGTTATAGCAGAGATACGTACGTCAGATGATCTTTATCTCCCCTTTTATCACTAGAGAAGGAAAAAATAATTAAATATAATGGCCATAGGATTGATTAATATATAGGGAAAATTGCGTAAACCACCCTTGTGGTTTGGGCCTTTTGCAAAAAGACCCCTGCCGTTACAAAAGTTGCAAATAACTCATGAAATAGCAAAATATTGTAACTGTTAGACAAATCGTCTAAATTAACGGAGCGTGTTCGTCACGCTCTTGAAAAATGTGTTTTGATAGATTTTGATACCTTAAAAAGACAAAAATACCCTCATTTCTTTCTTTACTCCTATTCAAATCCCAATTTCTCTCTAATCTAATCTAACCTTCACCACGCTCCATACAAAGCCCATTTCTGCCACCACCCACTGCACCACCACCGCCATGAACCCTTCCTCGCTGCTGCTGGGTCCATTTCACCCCACCACGAACCCCACAGCAAAATCGATCTGCATCCCCACTGCGAACTTGATTTGCATCGCCACTCGATCCATTTCCCCCACTGCGAACCACTCCGTGAACTCGATCTGCATCCCCACCGTGAACTTGATCTGCACCGCCACATCGATCCATTTCTCCCCCCGCGATTGAGGCCCTTCATCGGCACAAGCCCACCCCCTAATTAGGGCCGGTGCAAGCAAACAGGTGAGGCAACAAGAAGAGGATGATGGATTGAGATGGTGGTGCCAGAGCAAGTATGGGGTTGATGGCGGGGCTGCGGGCGGCGACACTGGTCATGGTGGGTGGACATGGCTAATGGTGAGCCTAACGAGGCTTGATCGAAATCGTAATTACAGTTATAGGGTCCCCCCCGGAATGGTCCTGGTTTCAGATAGGCTAGGGTTTTGGTTGTTGAATCAGGCTGGTGGCGGCGCAATTGGCTATGGTTTATGGCGGTCAATCGGTGGAGCAGTTGGATAGGGTTAATGGCAGGCCGAGGGAGGGGGAAAAAGAGAGGGAGCGCCGATCACCGGCGAAGGCCGAGGTGCAGGCAGAATGACCATAGAACGGCCGGCGACCAAGACTGGGAAAGGGTAGATCCGGCGATGGGCATCATTCAAAAAAAATTAAAATTAAAAAACCCTAGATCTAAAATTAGGGATTATATAGAGGGGCAATTTAGGCAGTTCAACTATTCTGTTACAGAAATCATCAGTTGCAACACTTTCGCTACTTCAAGGGGTCATTTGCAACTTTTGTAACGGCAGAGGTCTTTTTGCAAAAGGCCCAAACCACAAGGATGGTTTACGCAATTTTTCCTAATATATAACTAGGTTTGACCCCGTGCGTTACACACGGGAATAGTATATTGAATTACTAAGATACTAAATCCTCTAAAGATAGTGTCTTTTCACCTCATGTCCCTCGCTAAAAGTTAACCATTGTCTTTAAAAGTAAGCATTTAGCAAAAATATAATTTTGAAAAATACATGAGAGAAAGCAAATAATATTTCTCACCCACTTGATATAATATTGCTATTTACACAACGTATGGAGAAGCACCACTAAACGTTAACTGTTTGAAGAAAGATGACGATTTTCCTTTTTAAAACTTAAGTAACATGAAAAGTGATAACTTTTTAAACAGGTAGATTCTCGTTCTACAAATAACAAAAAAGATGTTGAGGGGGGGGGGGGGGGGGAGAGGGAGAGTTACTAATTTGATTATTATATTTAAGAATAAAATTGCAAGAAATTAGAGTTAGTTTGGTGATTGGTTTACAAAACAAATTATAAACTCATATTGTCAAAAAAAGTATAAGTATTATAGATCACAGACAAAAATAAGAACATAAAAATGTTGGAGATAGTTTACGCAACTGGAATATGAAGCCTTTTTTTGAATTAAAACCATCAAATTAGCTTGAGTTATGTGCTAATGGTATTAGTGGGAGTATACTATACCCAAAATTTTAGAGTGAAATTAAGATAAAAGAAGTATGCATGTCCAAAAACTTAGATAAAAGAGATATGTATGAGGTACATACAGGTTTGTGTGTGAAAGAGAGAGATAGAGAGAGAAAGTGAGGCTTAAGAAGGGGGAGAGAAGAAAATGATTTCAAATCAAATTGAATTGATGCCAGAGAGAGAAAATTGAATGCAAAACATAATTAAGAAGGTGAGTAAATTCAAACTTGTGTTAGAAAGTCAAAATGAAAAAATTCATATGGCAAGTTAACAGTGTTCAAGTAAGCAGTGTAGAGTTGTCAAAGGGTCGAGCCGCCCGCTGTTTCTGGCCCGGGCTGGCCCAGCCCTCTCGGTGAATAGTGGCGGCCCTAAAATATTGAGCTTTGGGCCTGGGCTTGGACCAGGCCAAGAAATTCCAAAAAAAGCCCGGTTTTGGCCTGGCCCGAATAAAAGCCCTGGTTTGGCCTGGGTTTGAGGCACGGTATTTTGGCCCGGTTTTGGCAGGCCCCACCATTTTCAAATTCTAATTTTCCTCCCCTTTTCCCCCAACGGTTATATTCTCTATTATTTTCCTAAATTCCACTTTATCCCCCCCCCAACAGCAATATAACGACTAGTTTGAGGAGTATTTTGGTCTAACTTAATTTTTTCAACTCTTTTAAGGGTTTTTACACTCTTACCCTCCCCAACAACTATAAACGGATAGTTTTTAGGGGTATTTTGGTCTTTTGTGAAGTTTCAAAAATCTATAAATTCACACAATTTCTCTCTAATTTTTCACACCAATCTTCTTACTCTCTCTTATCTAAACATTCTATATTTCTACAAGCTTTGCTACTATTTTCCTCTCCAATTACTACTCTTGCTAATTACTACTCTTATTTACTAATTAGTACTCTTACTAATTAATACTCTTGTTTACTAATTACTACTCTTGCTAAATTCTAATTACTAATTACTCCTCTTATTAATTTGTTACTCTCTAATTCTTTTGTCTAGTAATTAGTAATTAGTGAATTTTTATTTATTAATTACTATTACTAAATTCTTTTTAATTACTAACTCTCCAATTTCGAATTTCAAATTACCCTCAGTGATTCATTTGTTACTCTTTAATTCTTTTAATTGTTATTTTTAATTACTAATTACTGCTCTTATACTTGTGTATTTAGTTACTCTTACTAATTTTATTTTCCAATCTAGTAAAAAAGTTTAGCGTCAAATATGGCTGGATTACTGAAGAAACTGAAGCGTGGATCATCATCACGAAAAACATCATCATCATCACAAGCACCACCACCAGCACAAGCGCCAGCACCACGGCCATCACAAACACCAATCCAAGCACCACCACAACCATTCGTTCCTGGACGAATGAGTACAGGCTGTATGATAGATACCCAAGCCAATTGGGAGTTCAATCAAAACATTCCAGATCTTGAATACACGCCTGATCAAGACCCCGCATTATAGTCAAGGACGCAGCTCGGTTGGCGAAGCTACTACTCCGTGGCATAATCTTAACCCTATGCCTGGTCATGATGAAGAAGGGCCGAGCAATGCCTCCGGTAATGAGCCAGAAGTCCAAAAGGGGAAAAAAAAGAAAGCCGAGTGTTGGAATCATTTTGATGAAGTTATGGTGGACGGCATCCGAAAAGCTCGATGTAAGTACTGTGCTAAATTATTTTCGTCTGGTAGTGGTAATGGACATCTTAACAGGCATTACCCTCAGTGTGCACCTCGACAAGGCCACGTCGAACCTACCCAAACGCAGTTATCTTTTGACGGTAAGTTATTTGTTTATAATCAGCGAGAGCAAAGAGACGGTCTCGCTGAATTTGTTATTCACATGAACAAGCCTTTTCTTTTGCCGATAATGCTAAGCACTCTAGATATATGAACACATACGTTCAACCTTTGTACAAAAAGGTTCATAGAAACACAACTAGATCCGATGCACTCCGACAGTATAATGCTGCTAAAGCACGCCCATCGATTATTTCGATAATTTTGACGGTAAAGTTAGTCTTACTTCTGATATTTGGCAATCTCCGTTTACTTTTGTTAGTTATACTTGTGTGACGGTCCATTGGATTGATGCAGATTGGATTATGCACAAGAGAATCATCGCTTTCGAGCTCTTTCCTTTTCCGCATGATGGAATGAACATTGCTACTATTATATTAAAAGCATGTACCACATTTAAATTAAAGGATAAGATTATGAGTATTAGTTTTGATAATGCTTCTAACAATACAGTTGCTGTTGATGCTTTAGAGGAGAGCCTCAAACCTGTACTTTCTGGTAATTATTTCATGTTCGTTGTGTTTGTCATATAATTAATTTAATTGTTCAAGATGGTTTAGCTGCTGCAGGAGATATTCTTGTCAAAATGAGGGGTATGACAGCGTATGTTAATAGTTCGAGTCCGAGAACACAACAATTTAAAACGTTGTGTGTTGAATATAATATGCCTCGCAGGAGAGCAGTTACAGATGTGGTCCACAGGTGGAACTCTACATACCATATGCTTTTACACATTCTGGCATACAGAGAAGTCTATACGCATTTTCTACTAACCTTGTTCCCAGCCGGCTTGCCAACTCAAGAGGAATGGCAGATGGCCACATACCTAGCTGAATTTTTGGAGGTATTTTACACGTCTACCAATTTATTGTCTGGTACGTACTATCCCACCTCTCCTCTCGCTGTAATAGAAATTCTCAAGATGGCTACAATGTTAACAAAATGGAGATATATAGGACCCTTTAAGGAAATAGTAAAAGTGATGGATAAAAAGTTTAATAAATATTGGAGTGAACTGCCTGTTATTTTTGCTGTGGCTACTTGTTTAGATCCTAGGTTAAAGTTGCATGGCGTGAACGTCTCGATACAAGAGATATCGAAGATTAATGTGCTACCCAGTAGAGACACAACCGCACTCACAGCGAAAGTGAGCAAGACATTTGAGGAACTGTTCAACCTCTATCGTAATTCTGCTGACGTGCGCGGGCGAGCTTCATCATCGACTGCTGAGAGGTATTATGCGCCATACCTTAAGGGCTTTGAACATCTAGTAGCAAGACAACTACCAGGTGAAGGTACTTCTAATTCGGCAGGTTCGTCTACTTTTTCCTCTTTTAATGAGATTGGTGTATATTCAAATACTGATCATTATTCTGATTTATCAATGCAAGAACAGGTTAATTTTAATTTGTTAAATTTTTGGAAACAAAATCAAAACATGTATAAAACTTTATCCCAAATTGCACGGGATGTACTGCCAGTGCAAGCCTCCACGGTTGCTTCAGAGTCGGCATTTTCAGCGAGCGGGAGGGTTTTGGATGACAGGAGGAGTCGTCTTAACCCCGAGTCGCTCGAGCTATGTGTATGTTGGAAGGATTATCTTGATGCGAAATACCGCGAGCAAGATAAACCGATTGATGATAGGAAGAGCAGTGACTCGGATATTGAAGTACTTCCGGATGATTAGGTAATTTCTTTTTATTTTCCTTCTCTTAAGTTTTAAGAATAAAAATTTTCACAAAATATAGTTTTTTTCATATATATATTGAAACCAATAAAATAACCCTAGAGGGGGGGTGAATAGGGTTTTAAGACTACTTTAAAAATTAACAAACAATAAACCTCAATCTCAATAACTCAAATAAGCAAACAACCAATCTCAACACAAATGTAAGACGATAATGTAAAGAGAGAAGGGTTTAGAGATACTTGACAAGGAGAATTAAATGGTTCGGCTTGATATACTCACAAGCCTACGTCCACCCCTTCAAGGAAGTCCCTTGAAAGGCCCTAGAATCCACTAGTATGATCTTCCTTATGGGTCAAGATCGAACCTCTTACAATCCCTTGATGCTATGCCCACATCAAGAACAAGTTTTGACAAACCCAAATCTCCAAAGCTTGACAACCCCAAGCTTTGATACAAGAACCTTTCAATGAAGAAATGTGTACAAGATTTCACTCTCAAGAAGTAGATAAGTACAAGTTTAAGCACTAGAACAAGAGAGAGATGAGAGAATTGATGACTTGATGTATGCTCACTCTCAATCAAAGAAATGCTCACAAAGATGCTCTCTTTAATGATGTAAAATCATGAAGATGAAGAGAGAAAAGTTTAATCTATGAGCCTTGATGTTTCTCTAATGAATGGAGGCTTAGAATGTGGTTTCCATGGTGTATGATGAAGCCCCAAATCATTTATATAGAGAGCAAATGAAATATAGCCGTTAGAGGAAAATATGGGCAAAACTGCCATTGCAGTCGACTGTATTCCCAATGCAGTCGACTGTAATCCCTCTAAAATAGCCGTTGGAGTTTTGTCCTCGAAAATAGCCGTTGGAACTGAATTTTGACCAATGCAGTCGACTGCATTCCAATGCAGTCGACTGTATTACCCTACTGCCTATCAGCTGCCTCACGGAACCCCCTTTCCTATTTTGGGCATAACTTTCTCTAGAAAAATCGGATTGAGGTGCCGTTTTTTGCGTTGGAAAGCTAATGAAAAGTTTTATCAAAATATGAAAAGATTGGCACCAAAATAGTTTTTGAGAAAATCTGAGTGAGCTCCAAAGTTCACTCATTTTCAAGAACCACACTTGTGTGAAAGGTTATGAACTCACATGCAATGCACAAGGTGTCCTAAGGTCTTTTTAGGTCATAGTCATCAATCCAACCATCAAACTAAGACTAGTTACATAATAGTAAAGACCAATCATAATCATAGTAACTTAGCCTTTGCATTCTTTCTTGCTCTTTGACATAGGACTTGATGAAGCTTCTATAGCATGTCCACTATAACTTTAAGCTTCTTTGGCTTTAATTCATCTATCCAACTTCACAAATGTGTCTTCATGAGTGTGCATGTATATGCCTACTAAGAATACACTCAAAGCACACATTAGAACATAATCAATGTGTAGTTATCATCAAAACAAGATGTAAGCCTAGGTTATCCAACCATAGGGCTAACATATATACATATATATATATATATATATATATATATATATATAGTTTTTACAAGCAAGATAGATATTTTTTCGTATATATAAAAAAATAGGTAGCTTCGCCTGTTTGTTTACAAGCAGTCGATCCCAAGCCCAGATAAAAGGAGGAGGGCCTATAAACACATTTATCTTTAATTTAACTCCATATAGACGTTAATAATTTACTTACATTCATAAATTTTAACCTCACTTACTTCTTATTTTTTGACAAACACAATTTATTAATATCATAGGTTCTTTTATACTCACTCATAACCATCATATATACATATGAAAGTCATATATATAGAATAATAATTTTTGTATATTAGACAAAGTAGAGAGAAAAAACTGTTAGTCAAAATCTATACTTATTACTTAAGATCGTCTCGGAAATTAACATGTATCAATCTCAACCAATTAATTTGAAGTAAAATATCAAATAGTAGAAATAGTCTCTTTCAAATAGTAATAATTGTTATGTGTTAAGATTTTATTAATAAAGCTCACCAAGAAGAGTATAAAAAGGTTTAACATATAATAAAAAATAAAATGAGAGACAAATAAATATGTATATACATACATACATATATATGTATATGACTTATAATGAAATAAAAGGATAAAGATTAGGTTCGTTAAATTGTGAATATTGGACATGTCTAGAGTAAATGAAAGAAAAAATTTAAAATTGAGAGATGTAAATGAGAGAGAGAAGAGAGCAATTTGCTTACATAATAACAAGAATTTTAGTCATAGTAATACATTACAATTTTCTTAAATAATAACAAGAAATTACCGTAATTCAAACCTTTACTTTGAATAACAAGAAAATGCAAAAAAAAAAAAACATGGGCCCGGGCCTAGCCCAAGCCTGGCCCTAGATATTGGGCCTAGGGCCAGGGCTTGGACTGGGCCCAGATTTTACCTTTATCTGGCTCGGCCCGGTTGGTAGCCCCACTGGCCTGGCCCCGGCCCGATTTCACGGCAGGCCTGATGGGCCCGGGCTGGGCCGGCCCATTAACACCTCTAAAGCAGTGATTGAATTTTCAAACGTTCTCTCAGTTTTGACTTCACAATATATACCCGACAAAGAATTTCTTTCCTCTGGGGTATGCACATTTGGAATATGCCTGCTCTGACCTGATAAGTACACAAAGATTTAAGGTCATTTTTCAAATTGCATGTATATATGCACGCGCCCACACACACACATACAAAAACGTATGTATATAAGGGAATGATCCCTTTTCGACAGTTAAAGAAGTCCTTTTTTTTTTCCAACTCCCATTCAGCCGCCACTTGTGATTGTGGACAGTGGAGATTATATTTTCTTTCACCCAACCCTTTGAAACAAAAGTGGTTAGTAAAGTTTTCGTATGTGCCATTTGGTATTGGCTTTTAGTGTAGGCATCTTGGTCTCTCTCCTTCATTTCTAGTATTAACAAAATAGCAGCCGTGGCAGATCTCGTATTAACAAAATAGCAGTCGTGGTAGAGTAATCTCTCCTCTCTTGGTTTCTCTGTGAAACCAAAACTATAGCAGTGGCGGCAGAGTAGGCAAGGACAGAGTGACGACGGCGGCTAAGAGTCCATACAACGATGCTTACCACGCTACTCTTATCTCTCTGTTTACAGATATGTCTAACACAACCACATCAAAACCACCAAGCAACCCCAAACCCACCACTGCCAGCACCATTGACAACTTTAACTTAAACATGCAACTATCCAAAACCTCACCGCTTCCAAGAACATCATTGTTGCACCGTACCAAGCACCATCTTAACCCATTCGGCACCACCTCACCCCAACTGACACCATAGTACCAAGCACCACCGCACCCCATATTGGAAAATGTATGAACAAAAATGAAAGTTCCGCCATAGATCTATTCAGTTATGGGCAAAATCATTTACAAAGTAAATTTGAAAAAAGATGAATCCTTAAATTATCCTTGGCGAAAGGGACAGTAGATGCACACTAACCCATTCTTGACTAAAAGAAAGGTACAAAATACAAAAGATGAATTATATTCTATAGATGAAACTATAATCCAAACTTTTAAATTACTCTGCACGAATTTAAAATGGACTTGCTTTCCTATTCTTTGTTGGACCAAGGATGATAATAGAAGGCTACGAAGAAAGCTTGTGGATGGTGGTGCTTAAGGTGTTGCAGATGCATCTGTTTAGATGTCATTGGCGCGATGTAGTTGGCTGCTGGTAATGATTGTGGCGAGATCGGAACGGTGTTCTTGGAAGATAGAAATGAAGAGAAAGAAGAGACAGAGACAAATAGAGACAGAGAGGTAGAATGGAAAGCATTTTTGCAGAAAAAATGCTAACTGCTTGTAGCGGTTAAAAGAAGATTATTTTTGAAAGAAAGAGGCATCTTGACTATCCACGATCACACGTGGATGGCTACATGGGAGTTGGAGAAATAAGGACTTCTTCATTGATGGAAAGGGACCAACCCCAATATGTGTGAGTGCATCCGTGCATGTGTGGGTGTTAAATATGCAGCAAGCGAGGCGAGAAATGTAAATAAAGGCAATAATAGTCTATCTGTATGACACATCATCACATGTTATTGAAATGTAAATAACGATTTATAATAGCTATATACTAAATATAAATATGTTGCTAAGTCTCCAATTTTATCTTGTTGGGGTCCTTATTTTTAGATAAGATAACTTCGCAGGTTTAGTAATTTCTATATTCATAAGACTTATATAATTTGAGAATTAATCTAAAAATTCCAAAACTCTACTTTACTAATATACTAACTTATCAAGACTTAATTTTGACTATTATATTCAAATAAAAATTCATAGGTCTAAGAAATGTAGTAAGCGAGGCGAGAAATGTAAATAAAGGCAATAATAGTCTATCTGTACGACACATCATCACATGTTATTGAAATGTAAATAACGATTTATAATAGCTATATACTAAATATAAATATGTTGTTAAGTCTCCAAGTTTATCTTGTTGGGGTCCTTATTTCTAGATAAGATAACTTCGCAGGTTTAGTAATTTCTATATTCGTAAGACTTATATAATTTGAGAATTAATCTAAAAATTTCAAAACTCTACTTTACTAATATACTAACTTATCAAGACTTAATTTTGACTATTATATTCAAATAAAATTCATAGGTCTAAGAAACATAAGTAGAGTATGAAATTTAGAAGACACAAATAGTGTAAGATTCAAATTTATCTTATTTTGGTGGTATTCTACCATAACAAATGCAACACATTTGCAATATATTATGTAGCATTTACAATATTTTGGTAAATAAAAAATAGACTAGTTTTTTGGATGGATCACTACAAAAAAAAAGTAGATATATTCTTATAATTAATTAAATTTACAAGAATAATAGAGCCTATTACATTTGATAATTGAAAAAGATTCAAAGCTACTTAATAAACATCTAAAAGCTTATGTATGAAGGAGTTTGTGTGATTGAGTCAGAGACAAGGTGACATTTATATTTTCACGGCTCATCTAACAGTAAGGATTTGGAGTATGAATACTATTAATCTCATCAAATGGAGCCCATTCACCCATAGTAATCAAGCAGGATTTCGACGGTACTAATAACATTGCCGAATACGAAACTTGTATCATCAGCTTAGAGATGACTCTAAGTTTAGGAATTAGAGAGATAAAAGTATATGGAGATTCAGCGTTGATTATATACCAGATACAAGGGATGTGGAGGATCAGATACGAATGTCTACAGGCATATCGTGCTCATTTAATTAAGATCGTAGATCAGTTTGAAAATACATAGTTCATTTTTTACCCCAGCTCAAGAACAATTTTGTTGAGGCCTGTACGTTTACACTTTTCATTTTGTGTATTTGTATTGTGTTTTCGTTTTCAATAATTTTGGATCCAATCACAAATTATTGTTGTGTACTCTTATAATTTTCACCACTTTTTTTGTGTCTATCTTTCTCAGTTGTTTTTGTATGTTTACTATTTTCATTTATATTTTCATTACTGTTACCACCTTTTTTTTTTCAGTATTACCCTTACCACCATTCTTGCTTGCTAGAGGCCCATCCCGTTCTTTTTCCTGGCAGGATTCCCAAATCACAGAGGATAATTTCAACTCCCTTAAAAAAAGCAATGTCCAAAATGGAACCAACCATATTTGCTCAAGCAAATCTATCATCACCCACCTCTTCCGCTATGACCCAGCCTCCCTTGAATGCATCAAAAACCACTTACACGAAAATGCCTAACTTCTGCAATCATCTGCAAAACCAACCTCCCTTGAATGCAAAACTAGCCTCCCTTGAATGATTCCGGCGAGACCTCGATGTCTAGTTGATGAACGAGTACAAGCTGACAATTAGAAAAGGAAGAAGTTGAGGCAGGCATGCCTTTGTTCCCCTGTTTTGACTAGCTTCGCGAGTGAGAAGTAAGGAATTTACATTCTTCGGCAAGGGCGACTTGCCCGATCAACAAGCAAAAATGCGGATTGGTTGCTGGTCACCGCCATCAACAATTTCATTTCCTCCATCTCCGGCGAGACTTCAACGGGCAGCTTGAAGGGATGGGGTGAGACAGAGTTTTCAGATCCAGGCAATGGATCTGAAAATTAGAGAGAAATTAAAGAGAGAGAAAGGGTCTGCCTTTCCTCTGTAACGATGGAGAAAGATTGAACAGATGAAAAGGGTAAACAGTGGCGTGGGTGACTTTCTCTTTAACATGGATTCGATTGTGTCGGAAAAAACGAAAAAAGGTGAAAACATTTCTAAGGTGTTTTCCCTTTTTTCGTCACTATTTGGATTTTGTATCCAAAATGAATACCCAAAATGACAAAAGTAGAAGAAAAAAAAGCATCTTTTTTTGCCATCATTACAGAATTCGAGTACAAAAAAACTAAACAAACGCCCCCTTAACGATGGATAATTGCCGACGGAATAAATTCTGTTCCATCGATAAAGGTCTTTAGCGACAGACTTTTACCGGCGGAATATCTCCAACAGAATTATCCGTCATTAATTGTTATTTTCATTTTTTTTCCATTTCAAGTGTATTTTTTAATAGCCTTTAAAATGAGGAAACCCTAACTAATCCTCCTATCCTTTTCTTTCTGTGATCAGCTGCAAAATTTTCCTCCCTACATCTCCCCCCTCCCCCCCCCCCAATATCCACCTCCGCCACCTACCTCCCCCCTAGCCGAAGAGCTTGGATACGGTTTCCTATCAGAGATCCATAGATCATGGTCTTTTGCCTTTGAAAGCGTCCCCTCTCTCACCTTCGCAGCCCACCACCAATGCCACCCACTCCTACCCCCATTGTCGTGTGCCACCGCTCTGCTGTCGCGGCCCTTTTTCAGGAGCTACCGTTCTGCTGCCACTGTCGAAATAGCACCTTCACCATGCCGCTAAGATTGAATCATAATGAAGTGGAAATCTGAGTTAAATTTGACAGGTTAACCTGTGATTCTTTTTTTTTTTTGAACTTATAGATTTCGTGTAACTTTGTGTTTCAAAAGGGGGACTATAATATTGAACCATTTTTTGAGGTTCTTCTCTGGGCATATTTAGTCCCTTTTATGTTTGATTCCATGCTTGTTGTATACATCTTCACACATTCATCATAACTGAGATGAATTTGGTTTCTGTGTTTGGTCATGTATTTCTTGTTAGTTCTACTTCTACCAAGTTAGTATAACTTCTAAGTTGCATATTTACGCCATGGTTTTGTTGGCCTTTTAGGAGAAATAACTGGTGTTGCATTACCTTGTCATCTATCAAAATAATTGGGATAGCCCGTAAGGATTCTGAAGATACTTCCATGATAGAGTTGGCTTACCTCGGTTAGACTTGTTCAGGAGCCTACCAAGATGCATTTGGATTAGTTATGCCTAGAATTAAGTATATATCCCTACTCTTGTTTCCATATTATTCTGCTGAAATCTAGTAGGTGTAAAGGGAAAATTTTGTGATAAATCTGATAGGTGCAGAAAAGGGGCTAACTATGCCCATAAAAACTCGTGATTGATCCTATTGCCTCTGTATTTGATAGGATGTTTAGTAGACGATTGAAGGTTCTGACAATGAAAAGGGCTCTACGTTGGGCGGAGCCCCTTTGCGTGGTTCTGACCAACACCCTCATTGAGGCATCTAGCATGAGGTAATTTTAATGACTCTATTCATGCCAATTTTTTTTTATATCTATATACAAAGTAGTACTGATTTGGTTTGTATAAGATCTAGGGGAAAGTAGGGAATGACCCCCTCCACTTTACACGTTGTGCGTTTTGCCCCCCTCCACTTCAAATTTAAACGCTAAGCCCCCCCACAGTTTAAGAAAATGGGCACAATTAATTGACAGTAACAGATCTTTGTAAAATACCCTTTTTATCCTTTCATATAACCTTCAATTTTTTGGGAAACATGCCCAAACCCGTGCCCTTCTTCTACCTGTTCCCTTCTTCTACTGTTCTTCACTCATTTCCCCATCCCATTCTCTGCATTTCCCCTTCCCCGTAGTTGTGGTTGTGACTGTGATTGGTGGCGGTTGGGTTGGGTGTCTGGTGACGGGGCTTGGGAGTCATGGTCACCGGCGATGGTGATTGGGAGTCGTGGGTGGCCGGTGTAGGTGATTGGGTTTGATGATCTATTGGGGTTTTGAAGATTGGGTTTGGTTGCGCGGCCACGCTGATGGAGTTAAAGGCAGAGCGGATAGATCGGCAGTGCTGATTGATGTTGATGATCAATTGGGGTTTAGGATTCAGTATGGTTTTGGATGGCCGATTGGTGGCCTACAGCATGTGACAGGAATGGTAGTTGTGCGGCGACGTGTGTGGGTGCCTGGTGGAGGGACTGCTCCGACGTTGGCCGTGGGTGGACCAATTGATTGGTGGTCGTAGCGTGGTTGGTCGATTCGTGGCGAGCAGGAGTCTGCGGTGGACATATGAGGACCCAGGTGTGCGGTGGTGGAGATGGTGATCGGAGCTCCGGCGTCTGTCACTAAAGGCTACTTTGACGCCGAGGCTGTTGCGGCGGGGAGTCTGCCAGGGCGAGCAGGAGTTTACCGGGGCTGTTGCGGCGGCGCGGTAATCGGTGGTAGTTGAAGGCTACTTTGACGCCGGCGCCGTTCTGGTGGTGCCGTGGTAAAAGGTGAAGAGGAAGACATTGAAATTGAAGAGCCAGGAGAAGGGGCAAAATTGTCATTTAAAAAAAAAACTTTAGTCAGCGCATGTGTTGACCACGCGATGTTTAGTTTAACAGCTTCCGTCAACCGTGCCCATTTTCTTAAACTGTGGGGGGGCTTAGTGTTTAAATTTGAAGTGGAGGGGGGCAAAACGCACAACGTGTAAAGTGGAGGGGGTCATTCCCTACTTTCTCCTAAGATCTATGACTTGAGTTACCTATTTGTAAGGCGGTAGAAAGAGTTTAAATTAAATTTTAGAAGGGCAAGTCATTAGAATAGACAATAGCACTATTTAGGCTGAACCATTACACCAGCATTTCCAGATATCAATTGTTTCTCTTCGTCGTTCTTATTTTTAGTTTCATGCTTTCCACTACTCTTCGGTGTTATTCACCTTTTTATTATTTAATTGTCAACTAATTCCTTAAAATCCAAAAGACCAATTCCAATCCTGAAAAACTACGTTACAAACTTGATTAGTTGAAGTAGCTTGAAATTGGTCATAAAATTAGCAAGTGAAGCTCTTTGTATGGAGCATTAACTCCTAGGGATAGACAATGCTAAATATTGCTATTAGGGCAGTGGTGTCGTGGATTTGCTTGTTGTAATTGCTCACATTTTTTCTTGCTAGTAAAGGTTTGTAGTTCTTAAATCATGGGGCAAAGGGAGTCATGGATTTGTTTGTTATAGCAGCTCAAATATTTTCTTGTTAGTAAAGAGTGGTAGTGCTGACATCATACGTACTAGTGGTAGATCCAACATGACATGATTGTGGTTCTTTGTTATCTGAATATATGCACAACTTCATCACAGGTCACAACAGGTGGGACTCCTCGGATCAATGCTAATTTTATCAACACCCTCCCTACGAATTAGAAATGGGATTTGTGGTTACAGCAGTTGCAATATGTTATCTTCAAAAAGATGATATGTGAAAGAAAGAATTTCGAAAACTCACAGCTAGGTTCTTAACTTTAATAGTTTTAAGCTTTCAGTATCATTTTGTTGGAACAAGTTCCTGGCTTATATCTTTTATGTTTTGATGAAACTTACAATTTTGTTTTGAGATTGTACGATGAGATGTGTTATACTTCGTGAACATCTAATTTGGTAGTTGAGTATTGAGTGTTAAGTGGTGGTGCATGACTTAAATCTTCTTTGTATTACTTGAGATTTGGTAAATAATGAATGCTAGCCTAAAGAATGGAATTATCGTTAGATTGGTTGATTACGATTAATGGTTAATGGAAATAGGTTTGATTAGTTAAAAATTAGAAAACAGTTTTATTTTTACTTTTACCCACACACATATTGCGAGGAAATTTCGTTACTAAAAGTATTTCAAATAAATTAAACGTAGTTTTTAGCGACGGAAACATGTTGCTAAAAGCTTCCATGTTTAAGAGATAGACTTTTAGTAACAGAATATTCATTGCTAAAAGTCATTAGTGACTGAACTTTAGCTTTAAAATTTAGTTATTGAAAATGTCTAACTATTAGCGACGGACTTTTAGCAACAGATAATCCGTCACTAAAGCTCCTTAATTTCGTCGGTTAAGTCAGATTTTTACCGACGGACCACCAAATTCCGTTGCTAATCTAGCGACCGCCTTTTTACCTACAGACTTTTAGCGACGGACTAGTCTTTACTGAAAAAAAATTTCGCGCTAAAAGTGGATTTTTTTTGTGGTGACATCCTCCAAAACTTTTGGCTTAGCTGTTGAGTCTTTGTTCCCTTTCTCGATCTTCGTACCCTTGCAACGCCTTCGATCAAACTAGCCCTTGATGTAAGAATCCATCGATTTTGAATAGCTTTGGCTAATGACCTCTTTTGTTGTTTCTTTTTAACTGGCGAGGAAAGGCTTTCTTGAGGTTCATCAATGTGCAGAGACCAAATCGGATTCCCGTTTACATTAAACTTCTCTTCAAACAGATGAGAGTCGATCCAAGACCACTGGATCCATGTGATCCGAACATCTTCCTCAGTTTGGGGACGATAGAAACTTTTAACTATACTTTAAGAAGATTTAAGGAATTAGGTGTTTCTGGCCCCGAGCCAATGGCAACACGAGCTTCTTCTTTAGCTCGTTCCAGAAACATTATCTCACAGGCACTTGAAAAATCCTAGTCTAGCTCTACCATCAGTCTGCTCTCCAAAGCCGGTACCTTTTTCTGAAACAAAAGGCCAAAGCCAGGTCATATTCTCCTCGGATAGCAATGGAGCAATATGATCCATACAATCGATAAATGTATCACTCATTATGAAGCGATCAAAGTAGGGAGGAGAATCCTAACCTTTAGAAATGGCCTTATTTAGAAAGGGGCTAAGGTCTCTCACCATAACATCAAAGTTATAGTAAAAATTCGGACATCCTACTTGTAATCAAACTATCTCAGAATTCAATAAGTGAAGTGGAACGATGAAGAACGTAACCCCAGAAGACAGACATAAGTCTGCAGATTAGGCCCTAGGCTCTTCATAAGTGACAGTACCAACAAATACCATTGTATTCCTGCACAGAAAAAGACCGCTATAATTCGGGAAGACTTGAGCCTCAATTTCTCCGGTGGAGGGGCTGTACTTTTCCTTTGCTCCCTCTAACAACTTCATTTCCCTTCAATGGCGCAAGCTTCATTTGACAAAGTTGCCTTAAGATAGTCTAACTAGTCGCCCTTTTCTTTTCTTTGACCTCCCATCCGAGGTACCAGAGCTCTTTCTGTAGGAGTCTGAATAGCAGCAGTGGCGATAACAAGCTCCACAGAACTCTGTCCTCTACTTAACCTACCTCTCCAGGGTGGCATCGAGAGGGTGGAAGTAGGTGTCTCCATTGTCTCAGTAGATGGCCCGTATACCTCTAGCTGGTCCTACAGGGAGGATACCATGTTCTTGAGACTATCTATCATCCGGTAGCCATTCTACAACACTGAGCTTACAACAGGGAAATTCATAAGGTTAAAATCAAGTGAAAAATGACAAGTTAAACACAATTAAGATTTGAATTTACCGTCTAGACTTGGGGAGCTCCTTGAGCCCGAAAACCCCTGCATCCTTCTTTGGTCGAGGGATTAGCTCCAACTCCTCACTCTTGCCCCTCAAAAATATCGGCACCGTCTGAGGAAGGAGTGGGTTATCATCCGCACACTCTGCCTCCTAATATATATGCCTTACCATTTCGGTCCTGGGCCACCCTAGCCTGCTGAATCCTCTTCAGCCACTCCGTATTCAATAGAGGAGCCAAGTCCTCTTTCACAAATGCCTCATAGATATAAGGATCGTTCAACCACCTTAGGAAGGATAAGTCAATCCCCCTAATTAAGCTCTACTTCAGCCCCCAGTCCAGGGTCCCCGTCTAATACATCTCAAGGGGAGAGGCTACTGGAATACGAGCTTAATTGTCGATGTGATACTAGAAAAGCACCCGCTCTACCAGGTAAAACTTTATGAGGATTCCATTAGCAAAACTTATCACTGGGTAAGTGCCAACTACATGGCGTAAGCCTTAGCGGTCTCCCACTTGAATATAGATGCCTGAAAAAGAAGCAAATAGATTCTGAATATTCAAGAATACATCAATGAAAATTCAAAAACTAGAATAATTGAATTACTCGTCGGGCACTGAGTCAACCCGTTGAAGCTCTCCCGGTAAGCCCCCATCATGGCCCCTACCCACTCTTCAGGGAAGTTCTAACCGAACATCACCTCTTCAGTCTCACAAGTGTGTCCCTCACCCAATTGCAGGGCATGCGATTCTAGAACCTCGAAAGTCCAAATCTGTGAATTAAGGCAACATATGAGTAGGATGTATAAATACATGCATTAGAATGATCAGATAAGGAGTAAAAGAGCATAGACATACCTCTCAGATGTTGCAGTACCCCATGAAGCTCGACGACGGCCCCTGAGACATCGACCCCAAAATATGGTAGAGATACGCCATGGAGGAAGTACCCTTATCGTACTCCCCTATTTCTCCAATCCCTTCCAAAGCCAGCAGACACCACAACTACACTGAGTCATCTCTATTACTGAATAATGTCTCCCCCAAGACATACAACAAAAACCCCAAGCCTTATAATCGATAGTCACCCCATTAGCACCTTCAAGATTCAAACCCTTGTAATGTGAACGAAGGGTACCAAGTAAGATACAATTGCCCTTTCTATAGGACAGCTCAAAGCCAAACAATTGAACCACAAGGCCCCGATCCTTGTTTAGTTCAGAGGCCTAAGGAATAGGCCTTCCTCTAACGTGAATAACAGTGATATTTGTAAAATAGAACGGGTAAGCTTTGCCTCCCCAAACGGCAAATAGAGTGTGTTGGTGGAATTCCACCAACGCTCGGCCAACCATAAGAAGTGCTATTTGATACGGTTGAAAGTATGTAACCCATCCAGAAAAAGTTCAAAGCCGGTTTCCACTATCCTAGCCTTTACAGACTCTGGCACCTTCCCCCACCACTCCCTTACTAAATAAGGGGATCCTCTACAACGTATGTTTGAGGGAATGGCTCACAAGAAAATCAAGAAAAAAGGGATAAATCTCAAGATCCGTCCGATTTGTGCATGGAGTGCATGAAGAAATAACACGGGTGGGTTATACTTTGCATGAGGATGATTTGTGTGTGAAAAGAGTGTGAAATATTGTGTGTAATTGAAAAGAGTTTGTTAGAAAATGTACCTCGTCTGCAAGAAAGCGTCGGCTAAGATGTACTCCCTGATCCTGTGTCAAAAGAGTGATCATCCATCCGATTCTTTGGCCAGAAGCACAAGACACGGCCAATTTGAGGCCCATCATCATGCCCTCTTCTAGTTCGAATAAACTCCATGATTTCTCATAAATTGGGGAAGAATCAAAGAAGATTGTAGGATTTTATAGGCAATATATGTAATTAAGGTAGGATTTGATGAGAAGAAGTCCTTTTGGGAGAGAAATTTAAGAGAGAAGGTGATTGAATTGTGTTTGAAGTGGGTGAGAATACCCTAAATATCGTGCCTAAATCTAAATAGATAAACCAGCCGGTTTTTTAGTCAATATTTTTACTTTTCCTATCCTCGAACTAAACGGCCGGTTTTTGACCTAAAAAAATAAAGAAGAAAAGAAAAATGTTTTGCATCCTTGTGTGAACTACATGTTTACATGCCTTTTATGTACTCGTGTGTTCGTGTACCTTGTGTGCTTGCATGGCCATCCTTTTCGTAATGTGCGTAATCTACTTGCCTATGTATTTTGCATGATAACCAGCTTTTTCACTAAAGGCCTTTTTTATCCAATATTTGTATGCTTGCAGGCTTGCCTGTGCATGTTCACTATCCTATCTTCGGATTTTTCTACGATCCAATTACTCAAATTTGTTGCTTAGTTCAGTAATTTTTGTATGGTGTAAGGCTAGTGTAAGATCCCGCGTTTGTTGCTTGAAGCAACATTTTACTCATATTTAGTAAATTCATATGTTCGACACTAAATGACCAGTTGTCTTTATGGCATTGTTGGCTTTGGCTTTCAGTGATATTTTTGAAATCCTATATGTCCAAGCGACCAAATGTTTATACACGTTGTTTGCTCTGACTCTTAGGATCGCCTTTTTTCTTATATTTAAACGACTAACTGTTCGTACATGTTGTTGTTCTGATGCTTAAATATAAGTGTGCCTAAGTGACCAACCGTTGGTACACGTTGTTGACTCTGGCTCTTAGGCTCACATGTTTATACACATCGAAGCGGTTTGTACGCGTTGTTGGCTCTAGTTATTGGATGTATTTCAATGTTCCTAAGCGACCAATCGTTGGTACACATGGTTGGCTCTGGTTCTTGGGTTCATCATTTCCTTATGTCTAAACAACCAATTGTCTGTATATGTTGTTGCCTTGGGCTCTTAGACATGATCTTTTCATATTCCTGGCCCACCAATCATCATCATTGTTGGCTCCGGCTTCTAGGAATATGTCCTTTGACCAATCGTCGTCAATTTTGTCAATAGCTTTTAATCATAATTTTTCAGTGCATTTTTTGGATGATCAATCGTTGTTACTGTTGGCTTTGGCTTCTAGATGTTCCTTCGTGGTTATTGACTCCAGATCTTGAAAAGGTTTGATATTAGCTTCCCTTATAATATTGTTCGATGACCAAGCGGTGTTACTATTGTCTCTGGCTTCGAACACTATCTGTATTTAGACAAACTACGTTGGTCTAATTCCTCCCCAGGGGATAACTAAAAAGCCCTGTAAAGGTCCAACCTCGTAGCAGTGTCACGGTCTGCGAGTCTGTTTAGAGTCTTGTGGTCTTTTTCATATCTTACTACAAAAATGTGTTGTTTATCTCTGATATTTGCTTGAGTGCGACTCCCTCACCGAGGGGTTCTATAGACACCCCATTTTTGTAGTTATTATTAATTAAATAATATTGGGCTTTATTATCATTTAGAGTTTATTATTAAGGTTTAGCTTAATAAGATAATATTAACCTAACTTTGGTTCAGTTCCGTCTAGTTGTTTAGTCCAATCTTTAAGTCCAGTGTCCAGTCCAGTTGTCAGGCTTAGTCCGGCCCAATTATATAAGTCCAGTCTATGCCTAGATAGTATTTTGTCTAAATAATTTAAGGAATTATTTTGTGATTTATCCTTGATGCGAGCGATTAAATCGACAATTTATTTGGTTTAGGAAGATAAATCTCGAATTTGGTATGTCCAATCTGAAAAATCATAAATGATAACCAAATTTGGGTTAGACAATGCCTTGAAATTCATAAAAAGTTATTAGAAAATTATGGGATGGAGTGGATAATTTTCGACAAACGGGCCGTTTCGTTGACTTTTGTTAATCTGTGATTTTTATCAAACATTTCAACTTATCTCAAGATTGCATATTGACATAGCCATTCTTATTAGTTCTAGGTCCCAGAGCTCTCTAAATAGGCTTTTTGGCCTTCATTTTCAGAGGTTTCAGTTTCAATTCAGTATTTTCTCCCTAAAGCTTTTATACCATTTCTTCATGAAGTGGTTTATCATCTGTCGCGAAAAATAAGCCTTCATATTCACTTCAAATACTATTTTAGTCTCTTGCATTCTGGATCCTTTGTAGAGCATTTCTGAGTCATCTAGACAAGTAAATTCGTGAGGTAAATTCTAATAGCTTTCTAGTCTAGTTTATTGGTCTAGAATTGTCTCTCATTTCCAGTGATCACATTTTTCAAAAATCCTAAAAACAAGTCTTTTCATTTCTTGGTCTACGTATAAGAGCGAAGTATAGGTCGCCTTCGTAGGACCAGAGCCGAAGTATGTTGGTTTTGATTAGTGCGATCGAATACGTATGTCATTCGACCCTCAATGTCAAATTCAAGCCAAAACTTAGGGTTAGTTTTATTACATATTTGTGTGTAATGTGTTTTAAAGGCCAAAGTCCATAGAAATGAAGTAGAGACCGAAAGGATATGGTAAGTGTCTAACACCTTCCCGTTTTCCGCTATATAACTTAGTCCCCAAACTTATTTTCCTATTTCCAATAGACTGGTTATTCTTTTGAACATCTTTAGAGTCATTTTTAGGTTTTTTCTATTTTCTTTGTTTAATTAAATAAGATGGCAACTCCCTAAAATTCTTTCAAAGATTTTTTCGAGACAGTTCGCAAGTTTGGTAAAAAAAAAGTCCCCTACATACTTAATAAAAGCATAAAAAAGATCTGGACCATCTACAAATCGCGTATGAAGGGCCAGATTGCGTTGGTAACTTAACTGAAGTTTCCCGCACGGTCAACGGTTCTACTCCGTATATTTATATATCTTCTTGTCGAGTATCTCTAACTCAACATCCTTATTATTCTATACTTGTTTGATATTGTGTAGTTAACATATTAGTCAAGCTTGTTCATTGGTTTGATCGAGATATATGCTTGTGACATCAGCAAATTTAACCACATTACCCTTGATCAACGGACCCAAGGGGAAGCCAAGGATAACACTATTTTCAAGGTAACACTAATTGTCCTTACATTTTAACACAAACCTCAAAGGGATGTCAATGTAATTAATCCTAATATTTTATACTGCAACTTGGCAGGATAAAATCCTGATTAAAAAACTCGAAATGGCAAGGGCTTAATTACAAGTAGCCCCAAATTACAAGGAGCTTCTTCCTCAACGGAAAGCAATATAACTAACATTTGCTTTCCTTATTTTTACACATATTTTATTTATTGCCAAAAATATAAAAAGTTAATGTCCTACACAAGTTTGGATAATTCGCCTTTGATCCGCCTACAAAAAGTGACTTCAAATGATGTGATTAAGTAATTAAGGGTTTCATTAGACATATTTAAGATAAGGTACCTTGGTACCTTGGTTGACATGGTTAAAATGAGAGTATAGTATAAGCATTAACTCTAATAGAAATCATTTGAAATATGATGCCAAGAAAATGTGTTCGCTGGTGTCACAAAGAATGCGGTCTGAGTCAGAAGCCAAGTGTATTGATGTTTACAAAGCAATGATGAAGCAACGGTAGAGACTAAGGCTTTCCAAAAAGAGCTTGAGGAATGGTACTGCTACGAGGGTGAAGGCACAATGTGAATACACGATGATAGTTATAGTCCATTGCCTAGTCCAGAGTGAAGGTCTGAAGTTAAGGTTCTATGTTGAGGTCCAAAGTGCTTCTCTGGGGTTTTGGAGTAAGAAAATGAGTTTTTGAGGTCCAAAGGTTCTACCTCTGAGGTTTTGGAGTGAGAAAATGAGTTTATAAATGAGTACAAATCCTTTGAAATAAAAATCCAAAGTTCACCATTTGTAGGCAAATATATGCCTGTGTCATCAATCTACACGTGGCACTACTGGGAATGACACCACATTGATGGGGCCACAATATCGGTGCTTCACGGATTATTGGATCTCATATTCACCCAGCTTGACACGTAGAGCTTTGCTTTGTCTGTCTAGAAACACTGGCTTAAACAATGTCGATGTGGCCAAATAGTTCTTAATCTAGCAACGAGCTCAAAGCCCTTGTTGAATCCCACAGGGGCGTCGAGAGACACAGAGAACCTAACAAAGGTGGGGATGCCCAACTCCCAAATGCCAAGCAGACTCGCTATACCCTTTATGGACCTGCTCCCATCTTAGAATGACCTGAGGGTCATAGTCCTAAGGGTGTCTAGGAGAAGCCCCCAGTGCAAGAACATGTATACTAGTCACGCAAATACCCTGGCCATGATAGTATCCCAGAGGAGTGGCCTATCTCACTCGTGAGTGAGCGTTCAGAGGGTGCCAAGATAGTGTATCGGAGGAGTCACCTACCCGAGAGACTAAGGTAATGACTAGACCTGGTAAACAGGTATACCCACCAGATACGAATAACACTCTTTTGGGTCCGAGTAAAAATAGATCGGGTATATTTTACCCAATTTTTCCTGAGTAGGCTTTTTGAGAACTCGTACCCTTCCTTCGCTGGTAAATTACCAACTTCTGCTTCATTTTTTTTTTGATAAACAGATTTTTATTATCTCATTTTACTAGTTAACACCTACTAATTAGACATGCTTTAACATGCAACAATCAATCTAATGTTAATTAATTTAACATCCAAGCATCAATACAATTTTTCCAAGCAATACATTCTAACATCCAACAATCAATACAAATTTTCCAATAATAAATAGAATACAATTTAACATCCAACAAATAACAATAAATAGAATATGAACTATGGTGGTAAAAATGGAGGCTGCAAACGGCAACGTTAAACCCAACACCACCCTCCCCCCATCGACGACGACACTAGCAGATCTAGCACCCTCCGCCACCATAACCACCAACGCCTTCTCGTTCAAACCCTGAAGATGAAAATGATGGGGAAGATGGAGGCCATCTAATGGTGGCATTAAACCCACCACCACCACCCCATTGGCGGCGACGCCGACAGAAGTAGCACCCTCCGCTACCACGACCACCACCACCTTGTTGTTCAAAACCCTGAAGCTAAAAATGAAGTAGCAGGAGCTTCTAATCAGGGTGACAATCCTATGCCTAGTCTACGTGTCGGTCTGATAGATTGGGTGAAGAGCAGAGCAAGAATGTGGCGGTCGAATGTGGCATTTAAGAATGAGGGGCCTGAGGTGGCTAACAAGTGGCTGCCAGAGGTCGATCTTAACTAAAGGGGCTGGCGATAGACCATCCAGAGAAAAGGGTGGTAGCGGCAGAAATGGGGTAAGGATGGTGGCAGAGAAAAATGAAGAAAGATGAGAGATTTAAGGAAGAAGAAAAAAGGACGGGTTAAGGGATTAGGGCCGGCACATGAGAGTGAAAGATGAGAGATCTGGGCAAGAAAGGAAATGAAGGGTTAGGGGATTAGGGCAGACACAAAAGATTGATTTATACACCTTGAAAATCGGGTAACACGTAACCTGACCTGGACCGACCCAAAATTTATGGTTTGGCTTGGGTATGGGTCTATTTTTAACAGGTAGCACATATATATACCCGTACATGGGGTTTTCGATTGGGTACGGGTCGACCCTTAGATAAGGGCAAAAAATTTCTAGGTCTAGTAATGACGAGAAAGAATCGCCTACCCGACAAACCAAGGTAGTGTTCGGATAAGTAGCCTTCATGACGGGACTAGGTAATGTTCTGGAGGAGTCACTTACCTAGTAGGAGGGGAGTTCTCATAACAGAGAACTTGGAGCTCTCTGATAGAGATAGTTTCCTGGAGTAGTCGTATATTATTAAGACGAGTCTATATGCTGGAGCATTCAGAGCTCACCAAGGTAGTGTGCCCAAAGAATTCGCCTACCCTGAAGGATCCTGCATATTCGAAGAGTGGGTCACTGGTTGCTTCTATCATTGTGGTCAGAAAGCTTGAGGGTTTGGGGTCCTTGATAGGCTGATCGAATCTTAGGTGCGTCATGCAGCTTCCTTAAGATGGACCCAATATATAAGTTGGAGGTTTTCAAGATAGACCCCGTAAGTGTCCCTCATGTTCTTGATGTAAATTGCTACAAGGATCTTGTTCTTGCTGAAGTCACTGCATTCCAAGCACTTGAGATGAAACCTTTGGACATAGGCATTCAGGTCTTTCCCGGCGTTTATACGGATGCCGCCAATGTCTATAATGGTCACATGCTCTTCGCTTCACAATAGAACTTGTCAAGGAAGAGCTGGACCGTGTTAGATCAGGAACGGATGGTACGCTCTGGGATCTAGTGGTATCAAGAGTAAGTGAAGATAGTCAAAGACTTGTGAACTTCCCGATGCTTCAAAGAAGCATCTGCCCCGTAGTGCTCTAGGGAACCAACAAAACCCATAAAGTGCTTATAGGCATTGCCCTATCTACCGTTGAACGGGTTAAATATTGGCTGCTTATACTGCAGAGGGTAACACTTGGCAGTAAGGTTGCTGGAGTAGGGAGCATGACCAGATAGCCTAAAGGAGGATTAATGTAAGGATAATCCTTGAGATGGTAGAGGATGACGTCAAGGTCATGCTTGGTGATGTATGAAGTACGCGAAGGTTTGTGCCCTGTCGGGATGATCCTGGCACTTGAGCCCTGGGATAGGGTGACCTGAGCCATTAAGGGGATGATATTAGTAGAGAAGGGCTAGTGGTGGGCCTTAGCTCTTTGGGGTGTGGTTTGCATAAGTGTAGTGCCGGGGTAAGGACATCGACAATCAAGAAGGGCCAACTGAAGCAAGTCAAGGGCATGGTTGGTGTTTCAGTAGTCCTACATTACTGAGGCATGGTGGGTAAGGTGTCTCAGATAAGGGGCAAACTGCACTGTGATTCTTAACATCACTAAATTATGCCAATAAACTTAGATTGCATTCTTTGTGGAGGTGCCATAAAGAATGCAGTCCAAGTTAAAAGCCAAGCTTGCAAATGTATGACAGAGCAAGAAAGGAACCAGGGTAGAGACTTTAGCTTTCAAGACAGAGCCCGAGGAGTGGCGTTGCTGTGAGGGGAAAGGCACGAGATGAATTCATGACGATAGTCACAGTCCCATCCTTAGCTCCAGAGTCAAGGTCCATAATTAGGTTCTTGTGTGGAGGTCAAGAGTGTTTCTCTTTCTAGAAAACCTGAGCTCTAAGGTTCTAGATTGAGAAAGTGACCTCTGAATATGCATTCAAATCCTCTGAAATGAAATTCAAAGTTCACCATTTTGAGGTAAAGATATGCTTGTGTCATTAGGCAACACGTGGCACCCCCTACAAATGACACTCAACAGGGGGCCAGTGGGGCCACAAATTCTGGTGTTCCATAGAGTACCGGTTTGCATATTCACCTGCCTGCCGTGCCATTTTGCTCTGTCTATTTGGAAAGACTGACTCACACAGTGCCAGTATGACCAAAGAACCCCTGATCTAACCACCTGTCCAAAACCCTTGATGGGTGCCACAACGGTGTTAAGGAATGTAAAGAACCTGACAGTAGTGGGGGAGGCCTGATGCCCAACTGCCAGGCAGACTAAACATGATACCGTCCAGAGACCTGCTCCCGTCTTGGAGACCAGGGGGTCATAGTCCCTAGGGGTGCCGATGAGGAGCCCCTAGTGTCAGAGTATGTAGACTAGTCATGCAAACACTCTGACAGACATAGTGTCCCAAAGGAGTCGCCTATCCCGTGGGTGAGTCCTTGTGTCGGAGCATTCCGAGCATACCAAGATAGTGTTCTAGAGGAATTGCTGACTTGATGGGTTGAGGTAGTGTCTAAAAGGAGTCACCTACCTGACACGTCGAGGTAGTGTCCCAAAGGAGTTGCATACCCGACGGGCCGAGGCAATGTCCTAAAGTAGTCGCCCCCCGTGGGCCATGACAGTGTCTATGAGGAGCCGCCTACCTGACATGAGGGGAATCCTCATGTTGAAACACTTACAGCTCCCTAATGGAGATAATGTCTTAAAGGAGTCATCTATCCCCTTAATGAGTCCTCGTGCCAGAGTACTCGAAGTGTGCCAAGGTAATGTCGCAGAGAGCCTACCCGATGGCCGAGATAATATCCCAGAGAAGTCACTTACTTGGGGGAAGGGAGTTATCATGCCGTAGCACTTGGATCTTCCTAATGGAGATAATGTCCTGGATGAGTCACCTATCCCCTGGACGAGTCCTTATGTCTGAGCTCTGGGGCACACCAAGGTAGTTTTACGGAGAAGTCGTCTACCGGACGGGCTGAGGTAGTGTCTCAAAGGATTTGCCTACGTGGCGGGAAGAGAGTCCTCGTATCGGAGCACTCAAAGCTCCTTGAGGTAGTTTCCCTGAGGAGTTAACTACCATGAGGGATGTTGCATACTCTAGAGAGCGGGTCGAAGCATGTTCCACGATCAAGGCAAGTTATACATGGTATGGTGAAAGGATAAACCAACGCCAAAGGCGTGGAGTACGATAGAGTGTTGGGGGAGCGACTGTATAAGTGGCGTGGCGTATGAGTGCACAGGATGTAGCAGTGCTAGGAGGCATGCTCAATAGAGTTAGCACGAGGGCACAGTCACTAAATGTTGCGCAAGAGCACGTGACATGGTGACAGTGCATGGCGTGGCTAAGGAAAAGAGTGTCGGGGGCACGTATAGATAGAGGTGGTGCTCGAGCTCAATTAGGCATCGCGGTGACGGACGTTGTGTCAGGGGCACGTGACGAGGAGATGCGCTCAGCTATGGTCGAGCGTTGCAGTGACATGCATCCCAGGGGCATTCAATGTAAAGACGACAATCAGGGCGCTGTCGGGCATGGTAGCTGTGAGCGTCATGCCGTGGGCATGTGATATTGAGACGATGCTCAGGCACAGTTGGGTGTTGAAGTGATATGCATTGTCTGGGTGCACATGACGTGGACACGGTGCTCCGGTTCGGTTGGGAATTGTAGCTTGACGACGAAAGTCATGTAGCATGGAGATCCCAAGGTGTTGAGAGAACAAGAGGTAAGGCAAGGGAGCCCCCAAGAGATGATGAGAGGAGTCCATAAAGAGAGGACATCAAGGATAAGAAGCCCCCAAGGGGCTAGCAGAGGGAAGACCCCAAAGGAAGGGAGCCCCTAAGGAGCACGTAGGGAAGATCCCCAAGGGAAGCGAGCCCGCCCCTTAAGGGGCAAAGAAGGGGAGCTTGGGCCAACCCCTTGGAGGGAAGGCCATGGGCCAACCCCTTTAGGGGAAGGCCTAGGGCCGGCCCTGCTGGGGGATGGCTTGCAGTCGATTCCAATACTTTAGGATATTTTTTTGCCAAAGCCGCAGCATGCCAGAAGAGACGCACATGACTTGAGCATGCACCTTGCCTTGACCGGCTTGGTAACGTGAAATTTAGCCGCTGAATATTTGTTGGCGGTTCATAACTGTGGGACTCAAGAGCGGTCAAAATTGCGTAGTCACAGTGAGCTAGCAACACTTATCTCATGAAAAGTATCCTAGCAAATGATGGTCACGCTTTGTTATAGATCACCAAACCAGAGACCATGTTGTTCAGTGGTGACCATCTAACATGGAACTCCACATTTTACATCTATTTGAATCCAAAAAAAGAACTACCACCACAATTAGAAATCCATGTCAACCCAAGTATCTTCTATCTCAATTAGTGAAATCGAGCTACAAGGTTCCAGCTTAGGAAAAAGCCAAAGTTAGTGTCTAGTGAAATAGTGGTAATAATGTGATTCTTCATAGCTCAGAGTTCCACAGGCAACAATGGTTTTCCTTGTCTGCCCTCATGTAGGCAATCTGGATCACGCAATTATTCGGCAATCATTCTTTCCATGTGTGTGTGTGTGTGGGTAGAAGGGGATCGTAGATGCAGTATAAATTGTACGGTTCGTGTAGGATCCCAAACGTTCCCTCTTTCCTTTAGCTTGCTTTCCACGGCCAGCAATGAGAATGAAGATAAAACTAATTGCTGAACAAGTAAAAATATCATCCACACCTTGTTAAAATTTCTCCAAAAGAAGGGTAAAAAGGAGGAGAGTTGCACACCTAGGTGCAAAACTTAAACTTTACCAACAAGCAACTGTTGCACTTCCATTTTGGTTGTTATAAAAGCGATTTTAGCCCCCACTCTATGCACTAGTAACCAACATTGTCGGGGCAATGGAAGGAGGGAGAGAAAAGGAGAGCGACAGGATAAGGGGGATCCAAATCCGCTAGAATTACTCTATCATTCTTATTGCTGATAAAATACAAGTTTTATCATTTATGTTTGGTAATCTAGGGCTCACCCATCTCCACACTGAACAAATAATGATGTTTTCACAGTTTAGATTCACGAACTTTTCGGTGCTTGGATCACGGGTTTGACATTCCTAAATGACAATAAATTTGGCGGTCCACCTGATTTTTGCACTCTTTTCATCCGCATGGTTATAAATTTTGATTTTAAACATAATGTATAAAATGAGTTCATTCCACCAATGGAGTTAGTTCAAAGCAAATAGTTTAATGCAGCATTCTATTTGAAATACATGCAACTGCTCTCTGGTGATACTTTGCCTTTCGGTGACCAAAATTTTAAGTCGCACGTGAATTTTAAGTTATGTTTATCTGTTAAAATGAACCCAAAACTTGACTGTCTTATAGCCATTTCATCTATACAGTTGAAATCAATGATGTACATCTAAACACATAAGAATTAATCAGATACATCCGGATAATAACATAAAAAGATGATCGGTCGATAAAAATTCTGCTCTGTATATAGTAATTGAGATATAGACTGAACGGATTCTTTTTTTTTTCTTTTAAGGAAAAGACCTTAATAAAATGACAATGAGTCAGAATCATGAATAATGTTCAAAGTGCTCAGCCTATAAATTTTAAGGACCACCACCTGAAAAACAATGATGTCGGTACGAGAATTTGCTCTAAGATACTCCGTATTATGCCAGTAACATTGGAAATAATAATGCACTCTTGAGGAGGCATCACGCATGCAAACAAAGAACAAGGTTACGTCAGATCATTTCATCTTTTCTTCTTTCTTCTTCTTCTACTTCTACTTCTACTTCTACTTCATTCCTTTGTCCCCTTCTTCTTTCTCCATCGCTTCCCGTATCTACTGATTCATGTCTGCAAGTTACTTCTTCACATGGAAGATCAAACGTTGTCTTTACAAGAGTTGCAATAGAGAGAGAAAAAAAAAACAATTACTGGATAAGCGCAAAAGAAAATATAAAATTCTTTGTCTCGTAATCTTAGCTAATATAGAATGAAATAAACTTTTTTTTAGTTGCGGTCAAAATTTATCCAAAATAAAACTCTTCCACCACCCTCTAAAGTTCAAGCGCTTTTACTCTAGAGCTTGGCTAAGGAATTTTCGTCCTAATAAAATGCTACTGCTCAAGAAGCACTTCTAACTCTAGCAACCCCTCTACACGCTACCTCAACGATTCAAGATATGCACGCATTGTAAACCTACACATATCTCCTACTCTTCTACAAGTTCCTCGCGGTCGATTTTGGCCTAAACATGGAGACAATCAACTCTTTTGCCCTTTTTTGCTATGCGTGGCAGGTCTAATTTCATGTGACACATTTTCAAATGTTTCGTGCCTCAATGCTAGGCGAAGTATGTGGGTTGGACTTTGCCCCCATTTTCCTGTATTTGCAAGAAAACACAAGGACAACCCTACTAATTTAGAGTTGTGGCTATAGACTTCTCTATCCTTGTATCAGCTGCCACCCTTGACCTTATAATCTTATTTTTGGGTCTATTATCGCCTTTGGTAGTATTTGTTTTCTATTATCCTCACTAAATTTCATTTTGGTCCATCATAGGGTGCTTGAGCTTGAGCTTGAGCTACCAATGGAAGATAGGTGAAAATCAGTTCTTTATGTCTTGATACGACGCCAAAATACTTTTTTCAATTGAATTCGTCCCACACTGTCAATTAGTTTTATTCTTGGTTTATGTTGTGTGAAATAAGTTGCTCAAAATCAAGGGGTCATCTTTAGTTATCCCTAGTACATCCATTTTGTAAATGATCCTGGCAAGCAAATTTGGATTATCCTTTCCCACCCCTTTCTAAGAATCAGTGTGTATAAATGATAATAATTGTTGGGTCCGATGACAACTGTATATGACTATGATATCTTATGTTAGGTAAGAATTATGTTGTCATAACCTTGGTTTGGCCAACTCTTGAAGTATGTTTGGTCTCCGTTCAATCAGTACCAACTGTTCGACAAATTGTTTGATTCAGTGTCAAAGCTACTTGTCAAAACTGCGGCTCAGTGGATCTAATAATTCTTAATGCTTCATAGCTGATAATTCTTGTAAAGTTTCATGTAATAATACTGATACAAGAGAAAAATACGTATATACACAGATATAATTTTGCATATATAACAGTTATCATATGTACATCCTAGATTGTGTAGATGGTTTTGGTTTTCACATGCTTTCATTATTTTTTTCATGATTTTAGAAATATGAAAATAAAAACGAAAAAAATGGTAACTAAATGAGCGGTGATTACAAAGACGTAGGTAGTTGAAGGAACCTTCAGAACAAGTAGGTTAGGACGAGAGATCGTGATAGATACAATGAAAAGTCGTAAGCCGCTATTGCAACCAATAAGGACCATAAATCAAGTGCATAAATATGTGAATGTGACGCATAGAGCACTCCTTCGCTAGAATAGCTTCAAGAAAGAGAAATGAATTGAAGGTGGCCAAGACGTATGATTGATGATGGCCAAGATAGGTAAGATGCAGCCAAGATAGGGTGAAACGACATAAGGGAGGGCGATTCTCCGAATCAAACTCAAGTAAGTTATTGGATTATCCAGCTGATTCAGTGAAAAAAAAAAAAATCACCGTCCACATGATTGGTGTAGATGGCCACGAATGTGTCGACCTTCAACTTTTGAGTTTGTACCGCCTATTTAATATTGAACTGAAACAAAAGGTATTCCGAGGGACATTTGTTGAACCTCAATTTCGATCAAACAAGACTTACAAATAGGAAATTTTGGGGGCACATGGTGCAGAAGTACCCTAAAATTGAGGCTCGCATCATAGTTTGGTAACACAAGGGGCCATGAGCCATTTATTCATGCCTGCACCGTGGTTCATGTCTGAACTTAGCATCTAGACCTCACCTTATTTTTCCAGAAAGAAAAGACTGACATTAATTTGACCCCACTCCTATTGGCATTAGTTCACTTCTTAAATTTGCCAGAATTCAAGGTTCTTTTTATACATATAGAAAAAAAAAAGATTCAGAAATTTCCTAGGAATACATCTTACAATTTCTCGAATGCCCATAGGATAAAGCTGACTGAGCTTCCTAAGGAAAATGAAGTCAATTGCATTGGCCAATCTTACGTGTTTCATGTGCAAGTCTCTAATTGCACCTAGTAATATAACTAGAGGTGCACTAGTACCCTATCAAATGCAAGCAATGGCGTGTTAATAAGATGTATATAAATAGACCCATGAAAGAGAAATACTAGAAGCCACTAGTGTCAAGGGCCTAGGTCCTCCCCCCTAAGCACTAATGCCATGATAAGTTTTACAGTATTGCACAAACCGCAAAGCAAAGTGATGAAAAATGAAAAACGAGACAAGGGTATGTACACATATCAAAATCCGTGGCTAGATTATAATGGGCCACCCTAAACTATCAATATATTGTCATTCTCTTCCTTTGTATGCGTCTTTCTCGCTCTCAAAAGAAAAATACAAGATATATGAAAAGCCTGAATGTACAGTAAATATTGTATGGTTTTGTATGTTTATCCGGTTCATTTAGAACAGTCAAATGAGGGAGGCTATTAAGGAAGACTCTAGTTATCATACTAAATATCCTACTGTGGTAGATGATCCGGACCATATTGATCCAAAATCACTCAATATTCTTCACTAACCAAGATACGCATCGCTACAAAAGTATTATTAGCGAAAATGTAAGGATACTCGCCTCTACCCTATAACACAAGGTAAATCAGACTCTAAATATAATGCCAAGTAACCTCCTGCTTGGATATAATAAGATGCGAATATTTGCATAAAAACCCTTGACTTTCTTGATTTGCAACCTAAAAAAAAAAGCAAATTGCAGGGTAATCTTGTCCAAAACGAGACTGCAAACAGCTTTGTGATATTATCTGGTGGTGCCGACTTATGGAGTAGCATTTCTAACCCTGTGAATCATGACCCCGAAATCATCTGTCCAGTGTCCACAGTTGGCTAGCTATAGGTTGTCCAATTGACTTATTTCAAGTGATCTTATGTTCATATTACTACCCAAAGGAAAAAGAACCTACTGAGTCCCTTTCCCCCCTTTCACTACTGAATCCTAATGTGGCAGTCTAATGGTAGCAAATTGAGTACGAAAATTTTCAATTGGAGGATTGTAGGACAAAGTGTCAATGTGATACTGCAGGGCCACAGAGAATTGAGAAAGATTGTTTTCAAACTTTTGTGCCCCTGCTAAAGTAGAATAAAAAATATCAGGCAGCAAGTTCTGTTGTAACAGCTAGAATGTATGAAGATTGAAAATTATTAGGCGGTCCGAAACATATGGTTTTGGCCATCTCGAATCTTTGGTTATACAAAAAAGTAATTCACTAGTTTTTTTTTATCACTTCTTCTATCACTTCAGTTCCTTAACAGTTCTAGATGGTCGGTTCCAATAACAAAAGATCATGCAATATTTACTCGCCACAAGTATGTTATGTAAAGGGTAAGTTCATAAGCTCCTAAAAGGCTGAAAACCTCGCTTACAATTCTATTCCATCAACAGCTATCGCTACACAAACATTGCATCCGGACTTGCTTGTAATTATAATTTTTCACCGTAGTAGCAAACCTCTATTTCCACATCAAGAATGT
Source organism: Escallonia herrerae (assembly GCA_033070095.1). NCBI lineage: Eukaryota > Viridiplantae > Streptophyta > Magnoliopsida > Escalloniales > Escalloniaceae > Escallonia > Escallonia herrerae. The sequence goes on from JAVXUP010001120.1 coordinate 124,475, forward strand.
GTTGAAAAGTTGCAAACGGTAAATAGTTTAGAATTAATAGTTCCGATCACATGGACCGTTAAATTTACAAACTGGTATTCAGTTGTTATCAGTCGCTCCTTCTATCACATCAGTTTCGATAGTCAATCGATCTGTACCGGATGGTAGGACATTTCCTCGTCGGTGCAAGCGAGACGTCGAGGGAAGGATAAGGTCACAAGGTCCCAACTGCATAAGGCCGAAAACCTCACAAACAAATTGTACACGATGAACAGGTTCGGTACTGCGAAAGTAGGTCAAATCTCTCTCCATTATAAACGGGGAGTGAAAGAGACCCAGCCCGCTTCTTAGATACTCTGTATCAGATCTGATAGAATTAGAATAGACAGGCACACATGCATACGGAGAGCGAGAGAGAGAGGGGTGGAAAAAAGCGATACATGTCAAAAGAGAAACAGCTCACCTCTTGGATTTGTGGGCACCACCAAAAAAATTTCACACATATCCTTCAGATTTTCCAATCCCACCACCTTTTTGACGCTGACTGCTGTGGGGTGGCCTCCAACACCCAAAATGCTCTCTCATTATTCTCATTTACTGTGCCTCTGCCTCTCATTCCCAGCTCAGTTCAGTTCAGCTCCGCTCAGCTCAACCTGACCACCTAACCCAGCCGAGGTTGAGCTTACTGCATGCTTTTGGGAAGCGTCGCGAGTGTTATGGAAATAGATAGAATGTTGCTTAGCAAGAAAGGGTTGCAAGAAAGTTTGCCAACATTTTTTATAAAAAAGTTTACAGAGTTTTGATTGTTATTTTATTTTATTTTATTTTGTTGAAATTCAATCTGATAAACAGATTAGAATTTTGACACCAAGGCCATGGGGAGGAAAGCGAAAGCGTTTTCCGGTGTTGAAAGGTCTTTCAAAATCTGCCCTTTCTTTTGAATCTATCTATTATTCTTGCAGGAGATAGTGTGATCGTCATTTGGCAAAGTGCCAGCTGTCCTGTACTATGTATTTGAACACCGATGGAAAACTTTACCTTTCCCTTTTATTGTATGCGTATCCCCCTACAAAAAAAAAGTCAAATCACGAAAGATCAGGTCAATTGGCTCCATTACCAATGGGCATTACTCAAGCCAATCCTTCATTATGAGCTTCAATTTTCTCTAAATTCAATTTACATCCCACTGTGTCCAGGATAATACGTTACTACACGCGCAAGTAAAGCTTTAGAAATTTTTTGTTTAGCTATTTTATTTAAATTTTTATGGTGTCAATAAGTAGGGAAGTTGAAGGTTGACAAGTCATATTAGTGTGTCAATAGCATTGCCATGAGTCTTTCTTGGACTCCTAACTGACCAGAGAGTCTAATGAATGCGCATGAAAGCTTCCAATTCCACTCAAAAGGATAGGACGGTGCCCCAGGAACTATATTAATGGAACTTGTGATTTAATACATAAGATTACACATTGACTTGCATGCTTTAACTTAATTTGATCTATAGATCTGGATCTGTCATGTATTTTATTATAAGAGGAAGACAAGCTTAACAAGAATTTGACACTAAAAGGACGAGGCAAGTCAAGATTAAGATATGATCAGTGTGGAGCCCAAAGGCGTTAATCATGTTGGAGTGTGGGAAGAAGATGAGATTTAAAGGACAAAGATGGGGTCGAAAGAGACGGTAATGATGATTAGGAATAAAGAAAAGGGGGATTTGGCAGTCATCTTTACAGGGGCATACAATGCTGGACAGACACAAAGGCTACCTGAACAGGGGGGTTGACCAGATGATGTTTTTGGGATTGAGCTTTCGTGTGTTTGTTTAAGGATATTATGGGGAGAGGGGCAAGGAAGCAAGCAAACAATTCTTTTGCTTGCTTTTCTTGATCATGTTCTGGGTGACACACAAACTCCATCAAATCTGAAAATATTCACTCCCAGTCTACCACCTTTGTTTGCATCGTGCTGTTTTCTGACCAGCCTTCCATAATCATCTCTCTATCATGAACCCTCTTGGTTTAAAATGGATCTAAAGAGAGTCAGTCTACTATTATCCAATAGAAGTGTTGAAAGTCCTCTCTCTCTCTCTCTCTCTCTCACACACACACACACGTATCTACGAGATCTTGGACCCATAACCCAAGTAGCCAACCATGATCCTTGACAGTAGGTGCAGACTATGTTGAACACCTAAGAGCCGTTTGAATATTCTTTCTGTTTTTTTTGCTTTTCGCATTTCCAAGTTTAAAATGACGGTAATACCCCTGATAAACAAGTTAAGATACCCCCTTCTCTCTCTCTCTCTCACACGAAGCCAAGGCAAGCAGCGCCGCTAGCGCGCCCCCGCCCCATCACGGTCACCGCCACGACAGCTCCTCCTAGAAAAAATCGGTGCCATACCAATTGGAATCGGTGCCATACCGACTGAAGATGGACTTGGTGTTGACGGTGTTTGTGTCAGATCCGTCAGGGCCCAGGCTGATGCCGCCTCCATCACCGCCGAGCAGACCTGCTCCCTCTTCGAGCAGAAGCACGTCTCCCTCTCCTCCGAGTTCACCGCCCTCCAATCACAGCACTCGCGGCTTGCCTCCTTCCTCGAATAGCGCCTCGCCGAGCTTGCCCAGCTCCAGGCCGACAAGCACCAGGCCATCTCCAATCGGTAAAGACGGTGTTTGTGTCAGATCCACTTCAGATCCTCGCCGTCCAGTTCAGATCTGGATGATCGCCGTCAACCGTGTGGCTTCGGTGGCAATGCACAACTACAAGGAGAAATTTCTGAAGCACGACAAAGAGCGATTCGAAGGCAATCTAGAGCAAGTAGAGGCCGAGATGGCAAAGATTACAGCCAGTGCTCGTCTTCCTCATGAGCTCAAAGCATCGCTCAATGACGCTGATGACAGGCAAACTGCGGAGCTTCAGTGAAAGAGGATGGTGGATGATCTTGGCAAGAAGGGGAAACTAAAAAATTGTTTGGCAATTTGTGATGTCTCGGATAAAATGGCAGGCGCTCCATTGGAAGTGTCTGTTGCAGTTGGGTTGTTAATCTCAGAATTGAGCAAGGAGCCATGGAAGGGGAAGCTGATTACCTTCGGTGAAAAGCCGCAGCTTATTTCGGTTGAAGAGTACAAGAATCTAGTTATGCTTGATTGAACCATTGAGGAACCTTCTGAGAAAGGGGAAGAAATACCCAGATCTGGGCACAGATCTGTGAACGCATGTTTACTTAGCGTGCTTTGGCCAGAATCTAGAGTTGCCGGTGCTCTTGGATTGAACAGAATTTGGACCAAAGAAAGAAAGGGAAAGATCTAAGGGTACTTTTGGTATATCATAATAAATTTGTGTTGCCCTAAATTTTTTTGACGGTTCCCTAATGGAAATGGGTTTTGTGTAATACAATGACAAACCTCAGGGAGTGGGTGTAATTTACAAAGATAGGGGGTCCGTGTGTAGTTAAGGTAAACCTCAGGAGTGCCGTGTGTAATTTACCCAAAGCTTTTTCGAAGAGCATTAGAAAACTAAGGGGCCGTTTGATAGCCCTTTTTTTGGCTCTTTTTTGGCCCAATTTTTTGTTTTCCAAAAGTCCATGGAACTTGGGGTGTTTGGTTGGGTTTCTCTTTTTTTTTTTTAGGGCCAAGACTTTAAAAATTAGGCCCATTTCCGAAAAGAGCTTCAAACTCTTTTCTAAACCTCTTTTCACGCGGGGCTCAAATTGCTCTTTAATGAGGTCGGGGCTTCGAGCCTCACTAGCAACAGATTGCTTAATTTCTTTGCTGGGTATAAAACCTACCTATTTTCGAACTTCATCTCTTTCATCAGCACTGTGCTCGATCGGCCGCAACTCTCATGGACTCCACAGCCCATCGCGTCCATCACCTCCACCGGCCACCGTGTCCATCGCCTCCACCGGAGTTGTTACCGTTGGTCATCGTTGTGGCTGCGACGCCATGACAGTAGCGGCGCGAAGGCAACACCACTAGTTGTGGCCGTTTGGTGACGGTCACAACATCCGGTAAAAGGCGGTGCCTCCAATGGAGGCGCGAGGTGCCAGGTATGGAGTTGAGCGCAACAACGATGAAGGCTGCAAACTGGGGTTCAAAGTCGGCGATTGTGGTGTAGCCGAAAATTGGGAAAGGGATGATCAGAGACAGCGCCGGTGTTGAAGGAGAATTAAGGCCGACGCCTCTCTCTCCACTGTTCTCCTGATTTTTTATTTCTCTTCCTTTTTTATATATATTCAACCTTGTTTATATATATATATATATATATATATATATATATATATATATATATTGCTAACAATTCTTTTCTGTACTAATGGTCACTAATTTTTATTTTATTTTTTCCTTCCACTAATAACATTGGTCCTATCAATCGTCGTTAAGGAAAAATAAATTGTCGCATCATATGTTTTACGTCGGTAAGGAAATAAACATAGTACTATAATTACCTTTAATTATGTGAAAATGTATATTTAAAAAAATTAACTTAAAGAGTTGTTCTGTCAAACGCTTGCTGTTTTCTGTTTTTTGAAATAATAAACTCTGTCAAACGTCCACCAATTTTTTAAACTTGTGAAAAAAAACCACAACCCTTTTCCGTTTTCTTAAAAAAAAACTGAAATAGAAAGTGTTATCAACTTTGGTCAAAAGCTGTTTTCAAGAACAATTGCAATAGATCTAGAAATGAAGATGACAAACATGCTTATCAACATGGAATGAAATGAAGCAAGAGAGGGGCTCATTGTCTTTGTTAAAGCACATGTGAAGTCAAGATTTACCCTTCTTTTGGTCGTTAACACAGATGTTATGTTCGAACATTTCGCTTTGCTTTTGTTTCTACATAAAAAAAAAATCCATGTCTAAAAAGTAGGTATTTTCTGGATGTGTATATTACTTTGTAGTAGATTCTCAATAACATAAAACTAGATACTCTGAAATACAAAAAGGATCAATAGAGGTAAATCGTCTTAAAGAGAATTTTTTATCGTTAAAAAGGCAACCTTATCATCAAAGCAGTTAGACTCTTGCATTGACATAACAGTATCATTTGCTTCAGAAACTGTAAAGTTATCTAATAAATGATTATATGCATTGACATTAAAGGAAATCAAAGAATGAAATACTTAGGGTTCGTTTGACAATTTTTTTTTTGTTTTCAGTTTTTAAAGAGCAGCTTAATTTTTTTATTTTTTTTACAAAAACAAGTGGGTGTTTGATAACCTTTTTTTTTGTTGGTGTTTGGTAACCCTTTTTATTTTGACCTTTTTTTTGGGTGGTTTGCGGTGGCGGTGGTGGTGGTGGTGGGGCGTGGCGGTGGTGGTGGTGGGGCATAGCGGTGGTCGACAGTGGTGGTGGCCGGCGGTGCTGGTGGCTGCCGGAGGCAGGCGGCCGACGGCCGGAGGTGGCTGCCGACAGTCGCCGGTGGCTGCCGGCGGTGGTCGCCGGCGGCCGGAGGTGGCGCCGACAGTCGCCGGTGGCTGCCGGCAGTAGTCGGCGGCGATCGCCGACCGCCGGAGGTGGCTGTCGGCGGCCGGCGGTGGCTGCCGGCAGTGGTGGCCGGCTGCCGGCTGTGGGAGGATGTTGGTGGTGGTCTCCAAAAAAAAAAACCAAAAGTGAAAAAAAAAACCAGTTTCTGGAGTTTTTTTTTTACTCTGCAGTTTAAAAACTGGTTTTTAAAATTGGAGAAGGAAAACTGAAAAAAAAGGCCACGTTTTTTTAAATTGGGATGCAGCTACTAAGGCCACGTTTGACGCAACTTTTTTTTTCAGTTTTGAAACTGAAAAAAAAAATTGCGTCAAACGTGGCCTTAGTAGCTGCATCCCAATCAAGAGAGTCTCTGACAAGATTCTTGTACCTAGATTCAGCTACCATTAAATGGTGCATTTGAAAATTTCAAATGCAAGTAAGAATCCAGGCACAGAATGGGGACCATCTCCCAAACACATCAGATGAGGCGCAAATGGTAGGGTTTTGGCTCAGATAACCGTAGTAGGCAATTCTATATGATTGATTATCTGGGTGTGTGTAAGAGAGAGTAAACTATTCATCATCATCTAAAAAGAGAAAAGGAAGCAAATTATACAAAGCACTTTCTGAGATCTTGCAAAGGCATCAAGTCAGATAGTGTAGGCCAGAGGGAAATTAATTAAGGTAGATGGCTAAGATGGGTAAAAGGGACCCTTTTCATCTCATCTCTCCTCTACCCTTTTAGGCCGTTTAGCATATACCTTGATGCACACCCTGGAAATCACCAGAGGCCAATAAGGGAACACTCCCTGTCATGTTTTTTGAAATGCCCCAAGAGGAGAGCAATCTGCTTACAGAAGGCAAACAGATCCTAGTCAGGGCCAAAAGGACTCCCCCCCCCCCCCCCCTCTCTCTATATTGAGTATCAACTTTTTTGAGATATTGTTTCTTTTTCTACCACTCCACATTTTTCTCTTTTGTTATAAGTATTGATAGGATAAGAATTCCGGTAGTAATATAATCTCAAGTACCCATCCAAAAAAAAAAGAAGAAAAAAGACACGAGAAAACCGCCTGTATACTGTTTCGGGATATTTCATTTGTCGCTAAAAGAAGTTCATTGTTGTCTCTCCAATGAGGCAAATACTCAATACAAAAATGTGAATTTTTAAAAGTTTCGTGCCGTTCCACAACAATTGCTCAATAAAATGATTAAGTGGTTACCCAATTGAGCAAGCTTCATCCCGGCCCAAGACTAACAAACTAATGAAAAAAGCAGCCTCCGGCCCTGGCCCAAGCCCAACAAAGTAAAATGAATTGGTATCTTTTTAAACAAGAGGAAAGGCTATTTCCAACCCCTAGTATGCTATTCCACCAATTCGTTTATTGCTAAATCTTCAAAAATATTACTGAACAAGGAGGTGGAAAAGCATATAAAGAACTTAAAAAAAGCATGTTCTTCAAAAAAGGGTCACTTGTGGGCCAACATTGGTCAATGTTCTCAATATGGAATGGGCTGGGTTCAGATTGGGCTTTAGATGAAGGCAGTTGAACAAGAAAGCGAAAGAAGAAAGGCAAGTGGAATTGTTTTAATCTTCTTGCCTCTTTTTTCCTGATCATGCATATTTATGGTTTCAAGTTCAACAACTTTCTTTCAAATCTTTCCAGCTTTGGAAAAAAGAAATTTTCCTTGGTTTTCCTTCTTATTTTGCATCACAAAAACTTACAAACTAAGACTTGAAGAAAGAGTTGGCATTTTCCTTCCCTTTCCTTTATTTTGTAACTTCCATACTTGCAAACAGGTGTGAAGTAACAGGAGTAAGAGGTAGCAGTGTTAGGCCCCAAGAAGCCATCTTCAACCTAAAAACTGAAGTCAGTGGAGCAATATATGAAGGAAGGTAATGGCCTTACCAACTGATGAGGCACATCGATGAAGGAAGATTAATCAATCTATATATTCGATCAAGACCAAGCACATCGATGGAGGAGGATTTATCGATCTCTATATTTGATCAAAAAGTCGCTGCAGTTCTTCTTAGACACCAATTTCAAGTCGACAAAACAAAAATAGTGAAATAGACTAACCAACTTTGTAAATGAACTGCTTAATTAGATTGCCAAGGTCTAAAGTTTCTATATCTACTCTTTTACTCGACTTGCAATTTAGCAACCTTCTGCTCTCATGCCCTCCTTTGAAGAACTTTGCTCCAAAGAGTTGGAACGTTGGAATTCTGTCACCAAGTGGGAATTACGAGCTATGAAGGCCCGGGCAGCGATCAAACAATCTTCCAATTCGACATAACGCTGCTTGAATCATTTGATCTTGCAACAACAAATGAACAGCCTTCCATCATAAGCTGCTGAAGCACTTGTGGTCTTACCCAGGAAATAGTGAATCATCTGTACCAATAGCTGCAAACAACATAAAGACTATAAATGGTACCTCGACTGGGAAACATGTCCCTCATAGAAATCTGGAAGCTAAGGGAAGATACAGCTTAGTTCTTAACATGATATTCATGATTCTTAAAAGAAACGGTTGCAGGGAGCCAATGCTGAACAAACAGAATCAACAATCTCAAAGGGGCACATATTAGGAAAATGAAGCACATTCTTTTAATCGATGGTCTAGTTAAAGACATAATAAGTGATTGACAAACAAGTTGAGAAGGACTTATCGTTTGCCACACCGCTTAACTAAAGCCTTCGAAAGCATAGTAGGGAGTGAACACAAGATTTTGAGGAAAAATGAGTAGCTTTTAATGCACTTGTGATACTCGGGTTACTAATTGGAGGCTTTTAAAACTTGAGGGACCGAGTATGGAATGGGGCTATACTTTGGGGGTACATTTTGGAATATGTTGTTCATGTGAAAAAGATCGCATAGCTTTTAAAAACACGAACAGGAACTGGATGTTTGCAAAAATTGACCAACAAACCATAGCAAATGAAGTACAAGCTAAAAGCTTCGCGGTAAAAAAACCTAAATCAGCAATGCTCAACACCCTTGACTTTATACTTTAAAACCACATATTAAACTAAAACATTGGATAAGAGAAACCTAAACTAAACTTCGGTTCCAAGAGGTTCGAAATTAGTCAAACCCAACTCGATCAACCTTCAAACATTTCCTACTTCGAACTTTCTCTTTCTCCAGCTACTTGTGGACAGAGTGATTGTAACATGTTCCTCGCGTAGTAAGCAGGAGCTATTACATACAGACACAGACACCCGCAGACATACACATGTTTGTGGTAAACCTCATATTCTAAGTTCCATCTGTCTGTGCACATGATTGTCTATCATTTCAAGTTCATGAGTGTACCTTAGCACATACAGTGGCTGAAGATATATCACTCATCCTCGTCAAAATCCAAAATAAAATCAGTCAAGTTCTCTGAATCATCTATGGCTTCTTCAAGCGACACGCCATCCTTTTTAGGTTTATCCTGCAAGAAAAGAGGACGAAGGATAAAGTATACATCGTTACTTGAGATGTGTAAACTAACAGGCAGATAGGAGAAAGAAACCAGTTTCTTTTGGATCTGGTAGCGTTCTATTTGTTTAAAATGCACAAATGACTAGAAAATATCTTCTCAGGCAGACCAACATAACTCGGGCTCAGGAAAACATGTTCACTAAGTTCCTTTTCCAGTTTTATGTTATCAAACAAAATCTAATAACGTAGCTATTGTATACTTGGGTCATGCTTATTAACGCTACTAATCTTCTTAATATTTTCTTTCTATTTTGAGCACAGGGTATTCAATGAACATATATCACTACAGAACTACTACACTACAGAATAATCAAACACTAAGTTGATTTACTAGAAAGTGAGGTAGGTACCTTTGACTTGCGAAGCTCAGGAGTACTTTTCAGAACGCTCCAGTTGCGTGAGATTTTCTCCTCCTCTTCATCATTACCCTCAACCTCACTATCTTCTCCTTCATCCTATGGAAAGAAGCACATGAAGGAAATCAGCTCAAGCGTTTTAAGTTGTCTATGACCCCTAGTACACCTCAGCCCAGGCATGCTTAAGAAAGCATAAATTGAAAAAGTTAGGCACGTGAACTCACATCATTTTCACCAATGTCAACAGCTTGCGCCATAGCCTCATCAATATCTGTTACCTGATGCGAGGACACAAATGAAAAGATGATGGGATTCAATGAAAAGAGAAACGAACCATTGTGAAATTAGGGGATCCTACTAATGTTATTCAAGACGTCAAAAATTGACGAGGATCACACTAAGTTATACCCATTACAAAATCAAAGCCTTGTAGGTGCTTCAGAGAAGTTGGAGCAGGTGATAGATTCAACAAGTAGAAAGATGGTATGCAAGGCTATCCACGGCCATGTTTTATGGATTCGTTTTAAGAATTAAACTAAATTATTCTTCTTCGTCCCTCCTATCAGCTAAAAGATAACATAATGAAATTACCATAGACGAGTCCAAAAAATGCCAGAGAATATATGGGAAAGATCAAACAGCTATACTTTAGCTTACTAAGTGTGGAACTATGGGGACCTAATCTTTTCCCCATTACAACCCTATGAGATCAGCGCAGAACGACTAAATCATTGCATTCTGCACAAGCCGAGAAGAAAAGGCAAGAAGAAGTATCCTTTAATATCATTACATAGCTCACTTGCAGAAACTAATGAATAATGCACGAATTAGTAATCATTCACTTACCTCGAGTTCTTGAGTCTTTTCTTTGGCCAGAATGTTCTCAAGCTCCTCTCTTGATATGATTTTTCCGTGCTGGTCCGACAATTTTTTCAGACAATACAAGGAGAAAATTCAGCATGTAAATAAGTAAGACATCATTTACTAATATTTTAGCTAACACTTATATAAGGTCGGTATTAAGTGAGAGACAGACAGACGGAAAGCGTGCACACAAGCACACAAACACAAAGGGAGAAGGGCCAAGACTCTCAGCCGGGATCACCTTTTGAGCACTATCAAAGCCAAGCATGATGTATAGAGCAGTGCTTATAATAATTTTTAATGGTCGTTCTAAGACTGCTTCCCAGTATGATGACCTTCATGCTATCTACTCAGAAACTGCTGTAAAAAACTAACTTAATTTTAAAAGCTAAGCTGCAAAATCAGCAAAAACAACAATATATTTTGAGATTATATGCACTTCAGTCACTTGATTACAGTATTACCTAATTCAGTGCTGGAGAAGTCAGACCTCAGAAAACCTTCAGGTCAAGTATGACCCAGGCACCACAATTGTAAAATGAATTGCTAAACAAACTTTGGCATATCAACTGATTTGGATTAGAATGGTATCCCATCCACTTATCCTAAATATAATTTATGATCATTCGTATGTCCTTCCAATTTCAAAATTGCAATTTTTTAGAATATTACCTCTAAATTGTACGTTTTAACTATGATGTGAAGCAAGTTGTGTCTTAGTTGACCAAATTTGAGGTCAGGATTGGTTTGGATAGAAACCCTCACTTGAGGACAAATAACAGATATCAATGATCTAGGATGTTATCGAAACAAAAATAATGCAACGTGAGTTTTGTCCTCTCAGGTGCTTTAGAACTCAACGTTCATATGCACAAGAAGAGCAACATGACCTAAAGACCTGAAGTGTATTCAGGTAAGAGTTTTAGCCGCCAACATTAATCACATTAAAGAATAAGTGATCTTAAAGGACAAGCATTCCCACCTACAGAGAAAATGAATTCGGAACAGAACTACAACAAAATCCTAGCAATACTTTGACACCAATGTCGATAGAAAGTCCATTCTCTTCCCAATGCAATTAAAAAAGTGCATCAATCCAAAAATTTCCAAAAGAAAGCGATGCTAAACTACTAAAGCTGTGCAAGGTTCTCAGTTTTATTTTCACAATTGCATACAAGGATCCGTAGTGTCATGTACGCTAACTGTGTCAAACAACGTCAATCAGTAACTCAGTATCTCTAAAACGAGTTATCCAGCCTCAAGTCTCACAGTTACTTCCGGGAACTTTTACAGGAGGAAGAAGTGGCCAAACTTTTTGTTTTCCCTCCTGTCTTTTCTGTTTCATCTTTCAATGTTATGATGACACCTTCGAATCATAAGACATAAGAACTTCCCGCCCCACTTGACCAGTTGACTGTTATAGAAGAATTTTACATGAAAAGAATAAACCACTTAACACTTAAATGTAAGAGAATGGGATGAACCTCTTTCAAATAAGCCAGCATATTCGGTGTTGGCTCATGAAAATCTGGACCTCTGTAATCAATCACCTCATCTGGATCTTGAATGTAGTTCACTGTAGGGTAAACAGGATCTCCACCCCATACTGCAAAGGCCAATATATTGTAATAATAAAAACAGACGACATCAGAACAGATTAGGCGCACATTATCAAAGTTAGCAATCGGATCTCATAGCATCACAACTCACAAGCACAAGGAGGTACGATCTGAATACTAAAATCTAGAGCTTTCGTAATGAAACTAAAGGATAGCGTGAAATTGAAAGCTGTTGCTCATATATCGAAAGCAAATGTAATCCTGTACAGGTAAAGAACAATCCACCACTTATTCAAGATAGGGGCTTCTTAATATTCAAGAGACCGTAAATAAGGAAGGACATAGCACACACGAGAACATTATATAAATCATACATGCTTCAAAATCAAAACGTATGAATATCAACAAAACCCAAGGAATGAATATAGTTCACCAGGCATAAATGTCGTGTGATACTTACTTTGTTTTATCTGATCCTCCCGCATTCGCATGGCCAAAGGATCCCTGGGTATACGTATGTCAGTCCCCATCATTATGCGATACTCGCGGTCGGTTTGATGCGTGAACATTTCAATGAGCTGAGTATTCTCATCTTCACCAGTCTCTTCAAAATGTTTCTGAACGGCTTCACGTGAAGTGTCTCTCTTCCATGCTTTCACCCACTCCGAGTAGAAGGCAATTGGACCTATCCTTTCCAATCTTTCTTTTTCAGCCTGTAGCCTACAAATTAAACAAAAGAAAATATTATTCCACAACTTTCCCCTAGGAAAAAAATCTAAAGGCTTATTTTTCTTGGTAGCAGACGCCCTATACTAAACCCACTCCCTATGGCAGTAGGCCATAGCACAGACAGTGCCTGATACACTGGCAAGCCGCAAGCCGCATCGCATGAAAGTGACTCAATGCTGAAATCCTTAGAAAAGCAACCGCAATATGAGGCACCATTGACCAACTAGACTGGACAAGTGGATAATACAGGAACGCAAAAACATAAAACGGAAAACTTGAGCCAGAGAAAAGCATCGCACTATAATTCCACGATGAGCAATTCAGGATCAGTCCCCTCAAGTTTCTTTTAAGTTATTGGGTTTTAAGCTCCCTCTCCGTTCCATACTCTCAAATGCCTTTCAAGGAATATAAACTCATTTACTTACATCTTAAAGTCTCGAACTTCCTTTTGATCTTATGATAGTTTTGTTTTTATCATGAAATCTTGACTTCTGAAGCGGTAGGTACTCGGATCCCTCAAGTCTCTCAAGTTTCTATACTTTTTAAGGAACTTTCACCTAGTAAGTTCTAAGTGAAGGTACAAGTATATTCAGCATATCTCATTCTACATATACTTACTTTCAACATATACTTACTTTCACCCATTTTTTTGCGGAATCTGTTTAGGAGCCTGTGGACGAGGGCAAGGACATTCACTCAAGACAAGCGTTGGATTCCAAACTAAGCCTCTAGAGGCAACTGCTACTAAGTTCAGGAAGGCGTATGACGAGACCGAAAAGGTTTGGTTAATGGCCTTAAAACCTGGCCTTTCAGCTGAAAACAAGGGCATGATAGCAGAAGCATATAGAGTCTTTGCCCTTTTGGATTTCATGCAAGTCGACTACCATGCTTTTCATACCAGCGTAAAAATTTTCATGAAGTGTTCAGCTTCCTTTGCCTATTTGGTGACGGCGGCTCCCTTAAACAACTGAACTTGAAACATGATTGTGCAAAAGCAGGCTTTGAAAGGGTTAGCCAATCCAAATTGTGAGGCTTCCGCAGTTCTCTCAATCAGATACGGATATATCAAGGAATACAATCTGGAGCATTTGAAGCTAAGATGTCCTTGCTCTGTCAGCAATTTCACTGGCTTGAAGTCGAGTTATCTTCAAGTAGAGACGAGCTCAAGCTACTAAAGGTTCGTTTGTCTAAGATATCAAACAAGCTATCTCGACCGGAGGATAGCCTGGAGGCTGCTGTTGACGCTCTTGAATAATAGCAGAAGAATTTCTCTGCTATAGACAGTTTGAAGCGAGCTTCTAATAAGGTGAGAGCTGCCTTAGGCGACTAAAGTACTTCGTTTTCATATGATGTGCTCAGACCTCTCTAAGTTTTTGGTTTTTATCGTCAAATATTGTTGACCATCTTATCTTGAGAGTAATAATTTACTTTTGACAGTGAGCAGAGCCTGTGTGCCTATTGTTGAGAGCCTTACCATGTTTATCTTGTTTTCAGAGTACGGTTCACCTTTGTAGTGAGCACAACATGTGTGCGTTTTGTTGGGCCATACACAGTTTATACTCTTGCAGGCCAGGGGTATGCAATGATTTAACACCGTGGATTCTGGTGACGCGGCACTTTAGCCACGCACTCTTGCTGGCCAAGAGTATCCAATGATTCATCAATGGACTTTAGTGAGACGTTTGAGCAATTTAGCCACGTACTACACCATTGGGGGTCCGTGCCCTAACTTTTGCCTAGACTGCCATCTATGTTGCATGGATCCTTCACTTTGTGGTGAAGGGGCGGTGTCGACACGAACACCGGTACGGGATCCGTGTCACACTCGTCATTCGTGGGAAAAATCCGCCAAGTTGACAGTTCCGGTGGAAGGAGATCAAAAGGAAGAAGAAGGGCTGCAGATTTGATCGGTAAGGGAAGAAGAAGAAGAACAAAAAGAATAAGAAGAAGAAGGGCTGCGGATTTGATCGGTAAGGGAAGAAGAAGAAGAACAAAAAAAAAAAGAAGAAGAAGGGCTGCGGATTTGATCGGTAAGAGAGAGAGAGAGAGAGAGAGACCTTCTATCACGTGGGAAACGATGTTGACAGAGACTCTAGGTAGCACGGACATCGCAATTTCCGAAAAATCAGATTTTGGACACCGCAGGACACCGCTATATATATATATATATATATATATATATATATATATATATATATATATATATATATATATATCAAATACATTCCACAATCTAAAATAGCAAACAATAATGAAAAACTACCAAAGCAAGGAATTTAAATACAAGTCAAATGTTAAATCCAACATAGTACATGGTACATAACATAAGAAACTTCTTAAGTCTTACAAAGTCATACGAAAAGGAAACATGAAAAAAAGGAAATTTGCTAAACTAGTAAAATTAAAATATTAACATTAAAATATTAAGTTTTATGGTACGTATTTGTAACAAAAACATTAATCCATCTAACCAAACTAATAGGAAGTTCGTTAAATTGGTGGGCAGTTTTGAAATTATTGAACTTGTATAGTTGAATATGATTATGTTTGTATGAGTTTGGGTATTTCTATAAATTTATGGCGCTAGTTTAGATAATAAGTTAACAGGTGGGACCAAAGAAAGGAATAGAAAGTTGGAAACTCTGACTCACGTAGCAATATAACCCCATCAACAACATCGAGGAGAGAGCTGTCTTCTTCTTCTTCTTCTTCTTCTTCATGACAGCAAAGTTTGTCATTCTTCCAAGACAAGCCAATCCAGGTACCGTCTTCTTCATTCTTCTTGGAAACCACACATTGTCGAACATCATTGCTATAACCACGGACACACTCATCACTGCCTTTGGCGACAGCGGCAGCAGCCGATGAGATCTGTCGGCGACGTCGCCGAGACTTCCGGCAACAGCAGCGAGACCTCCGGCAACAGTGGTGACAGCCTTGATGGCTTCGTTGTGGTCGAGAGATAGCAGCCATGAGGGGAGGGGGGAGAGAGTGAGAGACGGTAATGGCTCAACAAATTAGGGCATATTTAATAGTTTTTTTGTAAAAGAGCCCTATAGATTCTATTTATTACAGATTGACCGCCGAAATTAGTTCAAAAAATCTCATATTAGCCCCAAACGGTCCAACACTTCTCCGTGCAGTTTTTGACACTCCTCGATGAAGTGTCCGACACGGTGTCGGAAATTAAAAAATAAATAAATAAAAAATCGGACACTGATTAGGGGTGTCTGACACGTGTCGGCCGGTGTCGAGAGGGTGTCAGGGTGTCCGTCCATTTAGGACACCATACCTCTGCCTAGGAGAGGTGTCGATGCTTCCTAGGTGTTGACAGATCTGATGAGCTGTTAAATGTTTCTCTTTTCCCTTTTCTTTTTAGAGGAAATATCATTCTCAACCCCAAGTTTCATACAAATATTAATTACAACCCAAATTAAGTAAAAAACTCCATGAGACTCATATAAACTTCATAACATTACACATATACCGTTAATATTCAAACTCAACCCTATAAGTTCAAACGTATTCCCGTGTCCGTATCTGACCATGGATCCATGTCCTCGTATCCTGAAATTTCAGAAATAGGCGAGTCTGACACTTGGGCACGTCCAATCTAGACACCGACACCGAGTCCATGTAACATAGACTGCCTTTTACAAGGTTTTTAGCGGGGGGGGGGGGGGGAGGGTAAACTTTTGTCTAGACCATCTTTACAAGGTTTTCGATCCAGTGGACTTTGCTTTTAAGGGTACTATTACACATAGAATTTTGCATTAGTGGGGGGAATAATCTCTCAGCGTTCATCATAGTAAATATATAGGCATCGCTGGAGTAAACTTTTTCCACCATGTAGTGTCCTTCCCAGTTAGGTTCTATTTTACCTTCCGTTCGTCACGATGATTGGTGTTTGAACCATGAGAACAAAGTCTCCTTCTTGAAAGAGTGAAGTTTGGCCTTTTAATTAAAGGCTTTAGCCATCCTCTGCTGGTAAATTTTCAAGTTTTGCACACAACCTCCGCTCATCTAACGTTTCAAGTCCTGTCAATCTTATCTTCCCATTATCCTCACTTGTCAAAGACTCTTGAATAGCCACTCGCGATGAAGGTATTTGATATTCAACTGATAGAACAACTTCACCACCAAAGATCAGAGCATAAGAGGTTGCTTGGGTAAGAGTTATGTAGGAAGCCCGATAGGCCCGTAGTGCCTCCTGTAACTTTTCGTGCCAAATTTTGTTTGTTCTTGACCACCATTTTCTTGTTGAATGCTTTTGACACGTCGTTAGCCGATGCATAGTACCGCAAGGAGTGATTTGCTTGATCTCGTACTTGGCAGAGAGCTGATACAAGGGGTCACTGCAAATGGGTTGGCCATTGCCGGCGATGATACCGAACTGGTATTATTACATTAGTTCTGCCAAATTCAAAGACAGAAGTACTCTTTATGTCTTTTAAAGGCACAACAATAGTCCACTACTCCACTTAGAAAAGTAGTCACTGCCGACTAGAATTTATTGATGCCTGACCGATGATGGGGCTGTGAAGGCACCGATTACATCCATTTCCCATGGCATGAATCACCATGAACATGTAGTGACAAGCAAGATTCTGAGGGTAAACGAATAAAATTTCCATGGAACTGGCAAAGCTGGCATCTTTTGGTGGACTATGCAGTTCAAGATCTTCGTGGGCCAATAATACCCAGGTCGTTTCAACTGCATTTGTAACTTTAGTCCACTTTGATAGGCCTCGCACATGCTTGTATGCACTTCTTCTATTACCTCCTGGATTTCATCCTTTGCAATACATCTCATGTATATTCGATCCAATGATCTTTTGTAAAGCGTTTTTTTCCACATGAATTTAATAGCACGTCTTCCAATTTTAGCCTTTTTTTGCGTTTTCTTTAAGCAGCCTCCCATGTTCAAGATAATTTACGAGGGGCTCCTGCCAATCTTTTGCAATTTCGGCCATGCTAATGATAAGAAGGGGCTCGACTTGTAGGATTTGACTCAACGGCTGTAAAACCCTTCTTTCCCGAAAACTAATTGTAATTGTCTTATTGTCCGGGAGAGTCACTGATGCAGTCTGACCACCCAGAGAATCAGCACAAGCATTGATTCCTCGCTTGACATGAACAATTTGGACTTTCTCCAACTGAGAGAACAATTGATTCGCCCTCTCATGATAATGAACGGAATTCGTTTGCTTGACCATATATTGTCCCCGTAACCACTTCCAACATTTGCGAATCGCCATAGACCGTCAATTAAACTAAGGAATTTAAAGTGCTAACTCAACTGCTGCAATCACACATTTGTAATCACCCTCATTATGCGAGCAGCCTTTTGATAGAAGCGAAAGGATGGATGGCATTTTCCAAAGTTATATACATAATCCCAGTTCCTGATTTTCTTTTCTTGTTTTGTGTCATCAAAGACTCCTTGATGCGCCATCAAAGTAAATACTCCAACCCTTTTGGACTTCCATTTGAATAACTTCCTCATCTAGCAAATCAATTGCCACCGAAGAATCATCGGCTAATGATTGTGGAGATCAGCTAACGCTTGCCCCTTTATGGCTTTCTGTGCGATATACTCGAATGCAAACTTAGCTATTGGATTGATAACTTACTTCCAACCTATGGTTTTATTTCTGGAAGCATGGGCATCTAGAATTTGGCATTTACCCTAGTTTCATCACTTTATCATTGAATCCCAACTTCAATCGGGATCCATTAGGTGTAACTGTGAAGTTCCAACTTGGATGAAGATTTAGAGTTCGAGACATGGTGAAGGTTCAAATTTTGACGAAGATCCTAACTTGGATTGAGATTTGGAGTTTGAAACTTGGCGAAGGTTCAAATTTGAATGAAGATTTGAACCTTGGGGAACTTGGTAGAAGTTCAAACTTGAATTAAGATTTGGAGTTCGAAACTTGGCGAAGTTTCAAATTTGAATGAAGATTCGAACCTTGGGGAACTTGGTAGAAGTTCAAACTTGAATTAAGATTTGGAGTTCAAAACTTGGCGAAGGTTCAAATTTTGACAAAGATTCGAACCTCAGTGAAATTAAAGCTTGAACTTGAATGAAGATTTGGATATTGGCAAAAGTTCAAGGCCTGATGTAAGTTTGGCATATCAGTAGGAGTTCTAAACTTGGTGAAGGTTTGTATGTTCTACGAAAATTCGAACCTCAGCAAACTTGGTGGAAGTTCGAACTTGGATGAAGATTCAAAGTTTGAAACACGGCGAAGGTTCGAATTTTGATGAAGATCCGAACCTCAGCCAACTGGTTCATATTTTCACAAAGATTCAAACCTTAACGAACTATGTGGAAGTCCAAACTTAGATAAAGGATCAAATCTCGGCGAAAGTTCGAGACTCCATGTAAATTCAGAATCTCATGCAGTTGCGAACCATAATGAGTAGTAGTTCGCATGGAAGAAACATTGACTTCATTAGCCTGCGTATGCCCATGTTGTTTTGTTGTTTCACTTAGGACTAGGAAGTGCCTTTCACCAAAACTTTAGGTTGGTAGGGTGTTGTCCTAAGTGTCGAACCAATTGCTTTTGGGACCCTGATAGGCCTCTTTGCCTGGGCCTTGATTTTTTGACAAGGCAGCATTTTTAGCTACATCTACAATTTCGTGAGCCATTTTGGCCCAGTAGTTGCCACTACTTTGACCACTACTGCCATTTCGTTTGCTTCTTTCCCCATAGCAAGGAAGCTTAACGTTTTTACTGAACTTCCTTGCAGAAGCAAGTTTCTTGTCCATCAAACGAGTCCCTCCATACTTGTTTTCACATCCTTAGCCGCCTTTTGCAGAAGGGTTTTTCCTGTGGCACGGGCTGATTAGAGGGCCGCGAGATGAGCGTGATATCCCAAGGGCTTCTGGAAAGGAGGTGCCACCCTAAGGACAACAGGAGTTGTACAACATCGCAAGGCCTTGGGGTTGGTAACGTTGCCTTGGAAATGACAGGATGACCAAAGCGTCCTGAGGCTTCTCAGATGGGTGATGCCACCCTTGAGACGACATGACAGGAGGAACAAAAGTGTCGAGAGGCCTCTCAGATGGGTGCCGTAAGAAGGGCGTCTTGCCACGAGGTCAGAAGGCTGATCTCTGGCGATGAATGCCTCCTAATTATCAGAAGATGCTTCAGTCAAATTATTAAGACTTTTGCGTCCCTCTAGGACACAAAATGTAGTAGATAGGTTTTCTATAACAACTGAAAGAGAAAAGATATATCGACTTTATCCACAGAGGAGAGAAGAGATTGGTCCCACTGTGCGTGCCAGATTTTGTTTGCACAAATTTGGAACCTTAAAGAACGAACGGTCGCTAAAAACTCAAAAGCGAACAAACATCCATCAGCACTAAATTTTAGTGCTGAAGTTTACGTTTTAATTAAGAGGATCTGATCTCCGAGATAGCTATCAGATTGTTAATTACATCGTCAAACAAAATAATGAGGAAAACCTCTGATCTACATAAAATGACCAGAAGACCAACATGAACGGTAAAGAGACCAATATTTTATTGAAGATGGGGGATCAACTCCTAAGTTACAAAGTTTTCCACCAACCGCTGGTTGGAACCCCAAACCTTTAAGCCATAGTGCTTGAAGGTTTCATTACGGTCTGTTTGAAACCAATTCTTTTAGGATTTGGATTTCAGAGTTGGAATTGTATTTAGAATTCAATTCACTTTTTTTTGTTTGGAATGAAAGGGAATTCAAATCACGGAATTCCAATTTTGTGTTTAGAGAACAGAGGAAATGGAAAGGTAATAAATTTTTAGACAATTATATCCTTGACTTACGATGAAGAATAAATTACGGTAAGTGGTTTCAAGTGTGCTAGTGCCACCACATGATGGTGGTGGTGGTAGCACTGCACGGGGTAGCAACATCGACGGTGGAAGTGGTGGGGTGGTCAATTGATGGTAGTGGTGGTATCGAGGTGTAATAAGGTGTAACTGGTGGTCGTCAACTGACGCCAATATTGATGCCGGCGGCAATAGTGATTGTGGTGGTAGCAATTACGGTGGCGGCGACGGTGGCAGTAGTGATGTCGGAGGCGGTGATGGTGGTGGTGGCGGCAGTAGCAGTGGTGGGGGCGGCAATAGCAGTGGTGGGGGCGGTGGCAGCAGTGGTGGCGACGATAGTGGTGGTGGCTGCAGTGGTGTTGGTGGCAGTAGTGGTGGCGACGGTAGCGGTGGTGGCATTATTGGTGGCTATGGTGGTTGTGGCGGCGACAGTGGTGGTGGCAATAGTGGTGGCGGTGGTAGTGGCAACTATGATAGTTGTGGCAGTACTTGTGATGGTGGTGCTGGCGACAGTGGTGGCGACAGTGGTGGTTGTGGCAATACTGGCGATGGTGGGGTGGCAGTAGTGGTGAGGGATGCAGTGGCGGTGGTGGTGGCAGGAGTGGGAGCGACAGTGGTAGTTGTGGCAGTATTGGCGGTGTTGGCGGTGGCGGTGGCGATAGTGGTAGCGGTGGTGGTGGTTGTTGTAGTGGTGGCTTTGGTGGTGGCGGCTTTGGTGGTGGCGGTAGTGGTAGTGTTAGCGGTGGTTGTGGCAGCAGCGACAGTGATAGTGGTGGTAGTGGTGGTGGCAACGACGGTGGTGGCGGCGGCAGTAGTGGTGGCGGTGGAGGTAGTAAAAGTGGTGTGGCGGTAGCGGCAATGAAGATCGTGTGGTGCGTTTATTGTTGGAAAGATCCAGAAAAAAGGGTAAGATGGGTAAATAATTACTTTTAATTCAAGTAAACCGAAACTCCATGAAATCCAACAATTTTTCATTGGATTTCACATTATAGAAACAAATCCAATCAAATCCCATGAAATCAAATTCCAATTCCTTTTTATAATGTTCCAAACAACAAAATTTGAGGATTTGAAATAAAATTCCATCAATTCCATGGTTCCAAACACACTCTTAGGGTTTCTCTTTTCTGTCTGTTTCTTTCTCAAGCTGATTTTTGTACCCTCGATCTCCAAACCGCTTTACATAAAATTTGCCTCTTCTTTTTTTAGAGGCTTCCCCCCAAAATCATTTTAGGCTAATTGGTCTGTTTCTCCTTATAAGTCCTCCTTCATTTGGCCTGCCTCTGAAAAGATAACACAATCACGTGACATATCTTTCCTTTTTTGTTTGGGCTTCAAACTTTGATAAAAAGTTTGACCCTCTATAGGTTTTGAACCTAAAGGTTTGCAACCCCATTTATCACATTTGTTTGCAAAGTCAACTTTCGAGTCCATATAATGCAAGTTCAAACTATCAGGCCCACACGAGCCTTCAATTTCGGCCCACCAATCTGCAGTGAAATTGTACGCCTTTATTAACCTTCAAGTCCAAATGGTGCGGCTTCGAACTTCAATGAAGTTCAATACGTACTTGACCCGTCCAAAGTGTCTAATGCGAATCCAAAACACACAAATGTTTACGTACTTTTGGGTTGAAATTTAAGTGCCAAAACCGTGTCAACCATTAGATTACAATTTACTATCCTATTAACTTACAAAATTTTCCTTTTGTTGCTCTCCTCCTCAAGTTCGTGTTATGGTTTTGTCTTTATAACTGTGATGTAAGCAATGTTGTTAATCAGAGCTAAATTATGTTGAGTGAGTTGTGACCTGCGTGCCAACGCGGATCCACTGCATGGTGAAGTAGCAAGTCCCTTCTTTCAAACTTCTCCACCCCCACTCCCCACCCCCCTCTCTTTTCCAATCTCCCCTTCTCCATCTTGTGTATCTGGTTCCACATCAGTGTCTCTCATGACGAGAGGCACTTTAAGTCATCAAGGTGTCAATTTTCAAGATTAAATGAGTGATTTTGATAATTCTTGCCCTCTGAAATATTTGCCCTTCATGGAGGTTAAATAAGGTCTTTGTTCACTGATCTGGCGGCAATCTGGAGCTGCGGTCTACGTTTTAGGTGCTTGCTGTGATGTGTGAAAGGCACGAGCTGGGCAGCGACTATGGGATAGCTTGGAGATAGATCTCTGCCAGTCGGGTCGGGGACTTTCTTGGGTTTCTATGGAAGATCGGTCAGGTCTTAACCTGTTGCTTATTTCTTCTTTTGGAGAGGAGGATCCCAGTTCGTAAATTTTGGGCCCTTTTGTTACTCTTATCTCCGTGTACTGGTTTTTGTAGTCGGGTTACACCATCTTGACGTTGTTAACGAATTGTGTTATAGTGTGTCACTATTATGTTTTTGTAGTGGGGTTACACCCTCTTGGCGTAGTTAATGAATTGTCTTATAGCGTGTCACTGTTACCTATCCAATAATGATAAATGATTCTTGCCCTTCGAAGTCCAGGAAATTTTGATAAATCAATTCTTCTTGTTGTTATTATGTTTAAGTGAAGATAACATACCAATTTTGTCGTTTCCTATCCAGCTAAAAGGATTTTTCCCTTTTTTTTTGTTGGGTAGCTCTTTACATGGGGGATTGACCGAATTCCTTTTTGGTTCATTCTTCGGGTTTTTGTTCAGTGTAAGTTGTCGTGTAAGTAGAATCATCTGCTTTTACACCGTGATCTTGCCTATAGCTTATGGAGTCTTCTGTTTACTTAATGTCAAGTGGGTCATGCCAAGCAGCCAGAGTTTGTAAAGCGGATGCAGCATGGGGTGGGGTAAAAGTGCCTTGGGAGTAACAGTCGAGATGGAGGATGGCACTGTCGTGCCTTTTTTAACCTATTTGGAGGAGATGAATAATCGCACTTGTTCCTGGCTCGACAAGGAATCTGTCCTCGACCTTGACTTGTTTTTCTTTTTTTTTTGTTGATGAGTTTTGCCTCAGTGCTATGTAGCTAATTTCTGCATCCCTGTTTTCATGTTTAAGTTTTGTTTGCTTTGCCTAGCTCATTGGTTCTGGGCATTAGGGTTGGCCCCTCCTCCCCAACATGAGGCTACCTGATAGACATGTTACTTATTACAAATAAAGTTGTGGTGTGACTTTTATACATGTTACTTTATGACAAATAAAATTTCCATTACCTAAAAACTGACTTGCGCATCAGAAAAAATGACTGATGAAGGGGAACCCAACATCTGCTATCAAACCAGAAAGGATTGGTGTATACCTTCTTAGCAGAAGTTTAAAAACGTACATATGCAATGTAAATGATGAGGAGATTCAAGTTCGATGAACATTAAAGCAAATATTTCATGTTTGGCAAACAAGCAGCAAAAACCCCATGTTACACGTGTAGTGAGCAAAGAATGTGTAAAAACAACAAAAGGTTCTCTCCCTCTAGATGGTAGAGTTTCTGAGAATATGACTTATTCTCAAATTTACTGTACTTATTAGGTACATACAACTCATGAAGGAACTCCATTATAAGTCGACTAGGTAGTCCTTTAGAAAACATACTAATCCTATTTCTTTGTTTTCCTTGCTCTTTAAGACAAATGCGCTTAGAATTTTGCACCTTGAGAGCTGATTATATTCAGCAAGCTAGAGCTATTTGATATATGTTGATAGGCTTATTCCAGTTATGAACACATTCCCAAGATGCATCCTATTTGAATAATAAGGAACATGACAGTGTCCATGTCTGAACTTTGGTTTCTAATTGAGGAACTTAACAATCAACTCTACAAGTACATCATTCTGCTACCAATCTCACATGCTTCATGTACAAGCCTCATTTAAATGTACCGCTTATTTTACGTTCCAGTATGACCTAAGATGGTTCCAAGTACAATAGTAGTTATATCATTATATCGTTATTTCACAAACGCTTATCCTGAGCAGGTGTTTTACTGCCAGTACTCGTCTACAACAATACTAAGCGTCTATTGTTTTTATACGTGTATGATTGTTTTCCTTAATAAATAGTATTACATACTAAAAAGCGGCAAATTCTGAATGTGTTTGCTTGCTCATACTATTTTTTCTGTTGTCCACAGCTATGTGCTGATTATCAATCCTTATTCATCATAAAAGCATGACACAAAATTGTGGAGCAAGAATTAGCAAAGATGCAAGAGCAATGCTAATACTAATTAAAAGCATGGAGATGATGTACTAACTGTTACCTTTCCTCTTTATAAAGATGTCGCCTAGCTCTGTACAGTGAAGTCTCAGTCATTGTTGGGTGTTCTCCATAAAGCTTTACTTGTCCAGTCTCTGCCATAGCTTTAAGAAACACCTGGTGGAAAACAACAGATATCCTGGATAAATGTTTACCTTAAGGCTAGAGAAGTTGAGAAATTGTCTTGTAAGAAAATGCACAAACATTTAATTGTGCTTCACCCAATAGACATACTAATGAGGAATTCAACATACTGCAGATAGTTATTAGACCTGAACAAAAGACATTTACGTCAAAGTTGCAGCAAAAACCACCACAAAACGGATTTGATTTAAAATGAATACTGGTCAGGCAACTAACGTGGATAGATATGCTTTACCATACAGATCTACACCCAAATTATACAGCCAAAGCATGAAAGTCTAAAGTTGCTGCCCCATTTGGACCATAGTCCTCTTCAGAGGTCATCACCATCAACTGTTAGGTCCCTATTTTAGATTCCGCAAAAATGGCCACCTAACTGTTGCTTCAACATGCTGCCTCATATATATACACATTCGCAGAAGGCAACGGATCATATTCCTAGGGTTTCGGCAAAAATCACATTTCGTATATGAGAAGTTTTTCTCATCATTTGGATGTAGGGGTAAATCCATAAATGGCTTCAAATTACAACCTTAAATCTCCCATCAAGAAATGATTTTTGTCATCAATTAACAGCAGGCAGTAGCTAACAGAAGCACTACCAAAATAAAATAGCCTACCTTCCCAAGTCATATTTGTCAAGTTGCATATCCTAACAATTCAGCCATAACTGCCTACAATGGTCCGATAGAATTTTATGTTTTCCCTGAGATCAGTAAGTGAACAGTAATAGGCATTTCCAAAGTAAGCAGTGCAATTTGCATCAGCCAACATTAGTTCGACATGGTTTTTCTCACTAACCGTTTCAACATCAGGACGCCTCCTCTGCCACCTAGACCATTGTTCTTTGTCTGGCTTCCTCCAATTCCACCACAGCTCTTCACTAGTACGTGGCTCTTCTATTGACTTCTTCACTTTTGGATCAATAAAGGCATGAGGACGCCCAAGTTTCTTGTCCTCTTCATACTCAGTTAACTCCTTTATCTCGGGATCTGATTGATAAACAACATAGTCGGAGGAATCTTTGGGTTCTTCCGTTCCATCAATCAAACTATCAGCTTCCATGGGATCGTTCAAAGTAACACTTGTTGATTCCGAAGCAGCACCAGATGCCTTGTACTTTTTCCTCCTACTCCCAGGACTCTTGCCATAAGAAGGAGCTCCTGTCGACACACCAGTTGGTTCAGGAGCACTAGCAGCCCTAACTCGACTAGCTGTGCCTTCTGGCCAGTACTCATGCCCTGGAATACTTGCTCGAGCACCAGAGGCTGGCTCAAGCTGACCAGACGTGGAGTCCATGTAATTGTGATACGGCGCGCGCTCAACAGATACATGCTCAATATGCCCCTCATTCTTCTCTGACTTCTCACACTTTATACAAGGAAGTAAGGAGGTCCTCTTAAAGGGAGTTCTCAAGTCAACATTAACCCGCCATATAGATGTTGGAAATGAACCTGCAAAAGGTGTCTGGGTCCCAGATATCAATATGCAGACTCATTAGCACCATCTGACAACATGCGAAACAAAGAAGATGACAATGTACGACCATTCAGAATCAAACAAATACGGATAAGCATAGAATAAAGCATAGGAAGCCACCATTTTCCAAGAGATGCTCCGACATAACACGACTAGAAAAATATTCTCAGTCAAGACAAAAGAAGGCACAACCTGCCTAGTAAACTTCAGAGGTAGGTATGCAATCTGCAGTATGCACCCCATACACCTTCAAAGAAGAAGGTACAGAATGACAGCGAATATTCAAACATGTACACATTTGCTCCTGTCTGAGTAAACCTAGAGTTAGAAAGGGGGAAGACGGAGACAGTATGCGCTATTTTCAAGAGAACCTCTTACTGCAATCAATAAAATAACTGATTGGGGGGTCAAAAGACCAGGGATAGCATTTTGTGTCTAAGCAGTTCTTAGCTGTTACCAAATTTGTAAGGGTAAATCTTGCAGCATCTTATAGACCAACTCATTTTCATCAAACCCTTTTTTGCTACTTTTTACACCCACCATTCCATACAAATCTTAAATCCAAGCAATCGGTTGCATAACGCAAAAAGATGTTACCTAACATTGCGGTGAAGAAGCTATTATCTCTACGTAAGAGGTCGCAAACTGTGGATAAATTCAAGAGTAACAGGTCTTTCAAAATTGGTATTTAAGCTTCATGATAAAGGTAGGCAGTGGGAACAAAAACTTCATTCATTCTTGCCACTTGTGCAGTCGTTTAGCTGAAAAAAGAAACTATGATCTTTAACAGGAAACACTTGAATTAATCCCACTATCTTCGATGTATATGTTGTTTGTAGCAAAATAACATGCCATGGCTTGCTCTGCTGGTAGATAACAAAAATAATGCAAAGTGCTAAAAGAAATTAATAATTTTGCTGTCCCTTCTACTTGAAAGCCGCAGTATTTAGAGTTTCTTATGTACTAAAGGCGTATGTTTGAGACTGCAGTACATTTAAAAATTTAGCTGAATTGTCGAGTGATCTTCCTCTTACCTGGGTCGTCGACAGTAGTGGCCCGTGAGCATGTGTTCTTGTGTGTCTATATTAAGATCTAAGGTTAACCCAAGATCACACTTGCCCGTGTAGCTGAGTCCAAGTAATTGAAAAGGACCAAGGCTTATCTAGTTAAGGCATAAACTAGACTTGATGACTTTATCTTCCTAGGAGTGGTTATCAATCACCACCACCCCCCCCCCCCCCCCCACCCCAAAAAAAAAAAAAACCCCACGGCCCCAACCCCCACCCTCCATCCCTCCTCAACTTCTTAAAAACACAAGAACTTCAAGCTAACAAAAATTATTTTGTCAGACAAATGCAAACGGAGGGCATAAACCCATTTCCCACTTCAAGCTAATAGAGACACTAATCGTTTTGTCACAAATGCAAAAAGGAGGGTATCAACCGATTTCCTCCACTTTGGGGAGAACTTTTACACAACCGTGATTGGATAATTGCAGAGAACCCATCATTAAATCATACCAAAACATATGAAAGTAAGACACGCTTAGCCACCTAACATAAAGATTCGACCTCAATTCAATGCATCACAAAAGAAAATACTTCTCCAAATACAAAACTCAAAAGTTTGTCTGTGCGTGTGCGTCTTTTTTATATAAACCTGCAAGAGTCGGAAGGATGATGACTTGTTAGCAGCAAACCCAGGCGAAACCATACTTCTAAAACCCGCTCTCTGCAAAAAAGAACACTTCAATAAATCGATAAGTGCAGGCAATATGCATGTATGTATGCACAATTGCAGATATTTTAACGTATACCCACGTACCTAAATACGGACCCAAGTAGGTGCGCGTGAAGGGAATTGTAGACAGTAAAGAGACGAAACCTTGGTGACCCACTAAGGGTTTAGCATCATCGAAACAAGTAGTTCGCGTATGCCGTTACCGGAAAACTGTTCATGTGTTTGGTAACAGAAAATGAGTAACTGGAAAGTTCAGTTGAAGCATACAATGATGTTTCAGGGTTTTAGGGCGGGATTGTCGGCATGAAGATAATGTCAAACCCGGTTGGAAGGACGGGTCGGGTCGGTACAAAAAATTTAATAGCAATAATTTTTTAATTTCAAGTGGGATGATAGACGATTGACGGTTAGGATCATAACAAGTCTCGAATAACATACCTCATTATTCAGTCATGAATTGAAAATTGCATGTGAATTTATTAAAGACGGTTGTTTGATCTAGGTGTTGGTTTATATATAGTGTCTTAGTTGACTTAATTTCTTTAACCATATGCCACAAAATGTTGATATAGCTAGGTTCAGTAACTTAAGGGGCTGTACGCTTACGGGATTTTTTTTCTGTATTCTGTATTTTGTTTTTGTTTTTCAGAATTTAGTATTCAGTTCTAAAATCGTATTGTGTACTTTTACTTTTTTCCGTATCTATTTTTTCAGTTTTTTCTGTACGTTTATCATTTTCATTTTCGTTTTTACCAGCTTTTTCTGAACCAATTTTGTATGTTTAAAATTTTCTACACTATTTGTACACGAATCTTTCCATTTTACCCCTACACTATTTGTACACTACGGGAAACAAAACCCCAATACTCTTGACAGCCAATTCCTCCTCTCAAACCCCTTCCCACTAAACTCCTTCACCGCATTCGCCACATCCTCCACTCTGCTACCGCTAATCACGCTCTCACTCAGGCGCATCCCTCCTTTGTCCACCACAGTACCCTTCGAACCCACAATCACATCGTTGCACAGCAGCCACTTTGACCCTTGCAGAAACGGAACAATCGAGGATGGCTTAAACAACGAGATCACCATGGTCCCCGTCAACGGAGCCTCGAAGACTGATGCCAGCAGTGAAGTCAGCCCCACAACGAGGCCGGAATTACAATCGTCGCCGAGGATTTCAGAGGCGAAGGTTGCGTAGGTGGAACCCTTATTACCATCTTTGGCCCGCGATTCAGAATCAATACCTTCATCAGATCCACTTTCGCTTGATAACTCCCCTGGTTCCCGATCAACAGCACTAATTGGGAACACCGACCGCCTGAAATCCCCACTGCTACTGCCACTACTCCCTGAGTCATTCCTACTTGAAGCAGACCGATACCCACCAATGATGACCTAAACTGTTTGGCAGCCAGAAGTGGGTTTTTTTTTTCGGTGCAAGTTCTCTTTCGACGCCTTCAGATCTGGGATTGGCTTCTTGAGAATGAAAGGAATAGGGGTTGTTCATGGAAATCTGGATGAGATAAATGAGAGAGAGAGCTAAGAAAGGAGAAAAAGCTGGGAGAGGCTATGAATTGAAGAAACAGCTGGGGCGTCAGAAGGGCATGCCCAAGAAATTGTGATTAGTGGACTGGCTTCCATATTCTCTGACTTCTCTGGCAAAGAGAATGCAATTCAACGAAAAAGGTGAAAACACCCTTTGGGTGTGGGTGTTTTCAGCTTTTTTGATACTGTTTGAAAATTTTATCCAAAACTGAACCAAAAAAATGTAAACATACACGAAAAAAGGTATTTTTTTCATCATCATTACAAAAATAAAAACTGAAAACGTAAATGTACAGCCCCTAAATGTGCGGGCTAGTAGTTATAAAACTATCTTGAAGTCATGTGTGATGAAACTTGCAGCTTGTGTCTCGTGTCTGGTGTGTGATGATGACTTGATAAACTATGTGTTGGATTGTTAGCTCTATCATCCTAACGTTGGTCTTGTCCCTTAGTTCGTGTTCGTGCTCGTGCTCAAAAAGGCCATCTCACATTCGAATAGCTTCAAACTCTACTCAGTTATTAGATTATTAGTCTCATTGAAGATAACACTCACAATCACGCTTCTTCATTTGTTGCTCCACTTTCGCCCTATCCTTTGCCAGGTGTAATTTATAACAAGCCAAAAATAGCACCTCCACATTTTATAGCCCAATATTCAGACCTCCAAGAGTTGCCGCTCAAGTAGTCCTGAAACTCCCAACTTACCATTAAGTCGCAACATTACTCAGTATCCTCGCTACTCCTCTCAAAACCAATATGGATGCACTCCTTGTTCTTTAAATCAAAACTCTAATGTAGATTCTCCATTTTTGTAGGTTCATTATTCTTTATTATTGGCATTTTAGTCGAGTCGAGTCTGCTCTTTTTAGTCCGTATGTGGGAATGACAGTGTGTGTGTGTGTGTGCGTGTGCGAGAGAGAGAGAGAGAGAGAGAGAGGGGACAGACTCTGCTGTGGGAGTGTGTTCCGAGTAATCACCTGTGTGGGATTAATTTAGCTAAGAAGCGCTCTCTCTTTCACAGCTGAGGAGTACACATCGATGAACTTAAGTAAGCTTGACCACTTGACGTCCATCCGATGCATTGGCTAAGGTTATTTCGTATCCCCCTTTTTCTTACTTATAATGCTGACACAATCTCATTTGAATTAAATAACTCACGTAAGATAGTTTGTCATCATAATAAAATGAGTGAATGTTATCGTAGATTTGAGTGATCAACAAACTATTTAGGACTATATTATTGTCAGAGACTTGAATTTAAGATTCATGTACATGGGGCTTAGCTTTCATCGAACAAAAAGAGTTAGCAATAGACTAGTTGTAATAAAGTTAGGTTCTTTCTGTCTTTGTACCTAATCTAGATGGATGAATTAGATGCCAATATGACCATGCATGGATAGAACTTACGTGTTTCCATGCTTAAAATATGTTTGATAACATTTTGGAACACAAAAATGTGTTGGACTAAAACTGATTTTAGTAGCCAAAATTCTCGTTAGGTTATAAGAGGTGGACTGTTTCTATATAAGCGGTGATAAGTAGTTCACGGGTTATGTTGCATAAGAATCTTCAGCAACATATACTATTTGTACTATAAAGGAATAGAGGTATGTTAAACACACTCCTTTCTTGAAAGAAAAAAAAATCATATCCTTTCCTGCTAAAAGTATCACTTAGATTGCCTAAAACCAAAATTATTTTTAGTCAGCTTCTTATTAGTCAATACAAATCTTCAATGTCATATGAAACAAAGACACAAAGCATTGGAGAAATTATAAAGAAAGTTTGACTTTATTAATGGTCAATAAAATGTTAATATAAGATATTTATTTATGTCTTCAAGCTGTTAAAACATAGATGTAAATCATTTCATAAGGAGATGTCCACTTTTGGGCAAGAACATAAAGTTTCATTTATGCCTGCATATAAAAAATTCAAAAATAACATTTAAGCTCTTGAGATGCTTTTTAAGGACAAAAGTGAAACTCAAATAGTTATAATAGGAGATGAAGTCTAGTTTACTGATTAACTTACCACTTGAGTTCCACTGTTTTATCACTTGCACTGTAGATCGTGCACTAAATGGCCTATAGTTGTTGCTGCAATGCGTCGTAAAGCCAAATAATTCAACTCAAATCTAATATAATCTTATATACATATAGTAAAGCCGACGCTGAGAGAAAGTTGTCGCGTCACTGCAGTAGGGAACCGTCTCGAAAAAAATTTTCTAAAGAATTTTTAAGAGTCACCATCTTATTTAATTAGAAAAATATGGAATAAGAAAAACCTTAATATGACTCCAAGGTGTCCAAAAGAACGACTAATCTATCAAGAATGGGAGATGGGTTCGGAGACTAGGTTATGCAACGGGAAAGGTGTCAGGCACCTATCACGCCATTTCAGTTCATTTCTACAAATTGTTTGGCCTTTAAAACTTGTATCACACAAAATTATAATAAAACTTATCGTAAGTTGATTTTTATGAGTTTTGGCTTGAACTTAACATCTGAGGTCCAATTGTCTACGTATTCAGCGAACAAACTGGAGTCAAAATCGCCGTAGTGCAGCTCTGATCGTACATGAAGTAATTTACATTTTGACATAGATAAAGAAATGTAAAAGACTCTTTTTATGATTTGAATATAAATGTGAATGAGATATGGAGACAATCTATGTGATTTCTATACTAAAAAGATAATAAAATTACCTCTTGAAGTAATTTGTCGTGAAGACTTGGGGACGCTCTCCAAATAATCCGCGATGAAAGGAAAGTGAATATGAACGGCTAAGATTCTCAAGAGAGATAGTGTATCACCTCACGAAGAAATGTTATACAAGCTCTAAAGAGAATAAGTTTTCTCACCAACCAAGACCCCCAAAAGTGAAGGCTAAGGACCCTATTTATAAAGCTCTAGGTCGCAGAATCTGATAAAACTAGCCATGTCAATTTGGAAGGCTGGAGATGGGTCAGAATATTAGATAAAATTGCAGATAGACAAAAGTCCAATAAACGGCAGCTTAGTGGAAAACCGGTCGAGGCATTATTTGCCTCTAATTTCGGTAATTATCTCTGATTTTCACATATGGGATGCACTAAATTTTGCGTAATTAATCTTTAACCATATAATTGATTGATTTCATCTTATATTAGGAATAATTCTTAAATTATTTCCCTCAAATTATTTAGACAAACTAAATTAATTAAACACCAAAATCTAGACATTGGACCGGACTGACACATTTATTGAACCGAACTGGACTACTTATTGACTGGACCAGCACTGGACATGTAACTGGACTAGACATGCAACTACATTGGACTGGACAACATTAATTAACTAAGTCACATCACTAAGGTTAAACTCAATAATGCCTTCTAATTAATAATAAAGCCCACTAATTATTTATTTAACAATAACTACAAAAATGAGGTATCTACAGAGCCTTTCAGTAAGGGAGCTCGCGCACATGTGATCATCATAAAAAAAAACAAACAGCACCTTTTTATAAAAAAATAAGGAAAGACAACAAGACTCATAAAAGACTCGAGGACCATGACACTGATATGAGGTTAAACCTTTAAAGGGCTTCCTATGTATCCTCTAAAAAGGAATCCAACAACATAGTTCAGAATAAAGTACCACTCTTGTTCAAAGTTAGAATCGACAGTAACAACAATTCTTCGTTAAACAATAGGCGTATCCTTAGAAGCCAGAGTCAACAACGTGTCACTAAGCAGTTGGTCGCTTAATCAGATAAGTATGGCATGTCAAGAAGACGAAGCCAACAACGCGTCACTAGCGTTCTAGACACATTGAAGACTGGAACTGGAACTGAAAAACTCACTGCCTAAGAGCAGGAGCCAACAACTCATCACTAAGCGGTTGGTCGCTCGGGCAGATGATAATAACATTTTAAAAGGTGGAGCCAATAATGCATCACTAAGAGGTTGGTCATCTAGACACATCAAAGACTGGATCTGGAACAGGAAAACTCACTGCCTAAGAGTCGGAGCCTTTAACATCACTAATGGTGGCTTACGCAGATGAGAATAGCATGTCTAGAAGCCGGAGCCAACAATGCGTCACTAAGTGGTTAGTCGTCTAGAGTCTAGACACACCGAAAACTGGATCTGTAACTGGAAAAATCACTACCTAAAAGTCGGAGCCAACAATGCCTCACTAAGCAGCTGGTCACTTAGGCTGATCAAAAAGCGTGTCTAGAAGCCGGAGCAAACAACACGTTATTAAGCTATTGGTCGTCTAAACATACTTGAGTTATATCTAAGAGTCGGATCCAACAATGTGTCACTAGGTGGTTGGTCGCTTAGGAATACACACACACACACATGTCCAAGAGTCGGAGCCAACAATGCGTCACTAAGTGGTTGGTCGCTTGGACACATGGGGACTTTGGGAATATCACTCAAAACTAGAGCCAACAATGTCATAAAGACAGTTGGTCATTGAGTGTTGACTATATCAATATAATTAATGAGGCAAATGTTGCTTCTAGCAACATGCGCGGGATCTTGTACTGGCCTTACACCGTACAAAAATCACTAAACTGAGCAACAGATTTGAAATTTTGAATTGTATAACAATCTGGGAATAGGATGATGAACATGCACAGGAAAGTCTTGCAAGCACACAAAAGTTGAATAAATGCATTTTAGCGGATTGTATTAATTGTCATGTCCAGGCAGGCAAACACATAAATCTGTAGAAAAGTAATGATGATGCAGGCATATGTTTCACACATGGATGCAATATATATATATATATATATATATATATATGACAATT
The DNA here is from genome assembly GCA_033070095.1 of Escallonia herrerae. Classification (NCBI taxonomy): domain Eukaryota; kingdom Viridiplantae; phylum Streptophyta; class Magnoliopsida; order Escalloniales; family Escalloniaceae; genus Escallonia; species Escallonia herrerae. Next base: position 158,683 of record JAVXUP010001120.1, read on the forward strand.
TTTATTTTTGGGTTCAAAAATCGGCCAGTTGGTCAAAGTCTAGGAAAGTTTTGAAATTTTGGGTCGAAAATCGGTCGATTAAGGAGCAGGTTTCTGAAAATTTTGAAATTATGGCACGAAAACCATCGATTAGTCAGTCATGTTGGAACTTTTTGGAAACTAAAGAGTCAAAAACTGGCCGGTTAAGCCACCCATTTTGTAGGTGATTTTAGGGTTTTGTCTAATGCTTTAAACCCAATCCAACTATAATCTCTCTCAAATTTCTTTCTTCTAAGACCTCTAGGTCGTGTAATGTCTAATCATACTCCTAACATATAAATTAGCTCAATCTTCCTTAGATTGCTCTCACCTTTCCTTGAAGAATGGCCAAATTTATTCAAACACGAAGAGGCCATGAAAAAGATCCCCAAATCGGCAAAATCTCTTGATTTATGACCAACAGATCGGCCGAATGATCATTCTTTGCTGACTATGGAGCAAGAAAAGCACCTTAGCAAGCTTTTTTTCACCGAGGAGGTAAGTTTTTCATGGTACTATTACACACAGTCTTTCACCTTCCTTCACAAACAAACACCATGCCCTATGCAAAGTAAGATCCACATGTATAATTTTTCATGAGATTCATGCACGAGTCGGACGGTTCCTCAAGATTTTCTCCTTATTTTTTGATTTTGCAGCTCTTCCCTAAGAAACTTGCACTGTAGGGGCTCACTTAGTATCATTAAAGAGTGGCAGGCAAAAATTCCCAGACCTATTAAGGATAGGGTAGCCCTTATGGGTTTCGATCTCTTCCTTGACGGGTTGCACATTGTGACCTGCAGCAAAAAATAGATGTTATGCTTAGCCAAGTGTTGGTGGGATTCCACCAATACTTTTCACATGCCATTCGGAGAGGCGACGATCACCCCGTTCGACTTCATTAACATCACCAGTGTTAGTGCTTGAGGGAGGCCTGTACCTGGGCCCATGATCTAGATAAAGACAGGGACCTCGTGGCCCGGCTGCTCGGCTATGAACTGTCCTAAAAAAGGGTTGTTCAATCTTGATGGGCAACTCTATGCACATTCTGAGAATATGGACTTGGAGGGGGTCGAGGCTCCGGTGATTTATTAATTTATTTGGGGATTTTTGCTTTATGATCAAGGGAAGATCCTTTTCAGCAACGAGGATGGTTTTATTCACCTGTGGTGCTTACGGGCTTTGAAGAGTATAGAGGAGATTGAGGAAAACGACTGGGGTACTCTTGCTCTGGTATATATATTCCATTCTATGGGCACAATGTCCCGAGGGAAGTCCTTCAGCTTTATAAGCTACTGTGACATTTGGGAGGTATGTCCTCACTTCTTAGATTATTTTCTAATCATCTCATGCATGCTCTAGACATCTTGCTTTATATGTGGTGCATGCTCACACATTTGAACCTTCAGGGTTCTCGTGCTCCTCCATTGAGGGATGGGCACGTGGGCGAGACTTCACCGGCAATGTACTAGTAAAATTCTAGGGATAAGTGGGTTGAGGTCTCTGAGATGGTGTACCGAGCTAGCTTCAATGGGCTGACAAACACCCAGTAAGTAATTCGCTAAGTTCTAAATTTTCTATATGCAAGCTTATTGAATTCTTACCATTTGACTCTCTTGTTTCAGGCTTCTCTATCTCGGTGGAGGACAGCCGAGGAGTATCTCCAGGAGTTGGCCTACACACGATGCTAGATACTATTGGTGGGACCCTCATTGGACGAGTTCTACTTGGGAGACATAGTGCTCCTTCAGCACTATCAGGACGTTGAGGTCCGGCTTCTGGCTGCCCCTCCCATATATATTTATCAGACGGAGAAGTTGGGTAGGAGTCTGAGGCAGAGTCTTGTTAGGGGAATCATTGTACCCTAAGTACGATGGCCAAATGACCCTCGTTCTTATGACACGTTCATGAAGGAAGACTTAGCCCATTCTTAGACTTTGGAATGGCTAAAAAGTGTGCAGAAGGAGATGGCAGTCCAGGAAAGAAAGGGGAAAAACAAGAAGAAGGTGGAATAGACTGAGGGCATCTCATTTCCTTCATGGATAGTGCCAGTCTTCTCGAATGGTAAGACCGAGGAGCAAAAGCGGATTCTCTGGCCGAAGAAGGACTCTGAGGTGTTCGAGTTAAAGGAGCTGGACAAGGTCCACATGGTAAATTCTAAGCTTAACCTGATCGTACATTGTTACCTTTTTTCCAACTTGATTTTAATTTTGTGTATGTTTTCATTGTAGGTCCCCTACTTAGTGCTCGGAGGTGCACGTCAGATGATTCATAGCCTCAAGACCACAGTGTCCGGCTATCGAGATTTATTATCGATATACGGACCTTCGAAAGAGGCTACAAAGACGCCTACTTCCACTTCCTCGGTGCCACCTTTGGGAGGTGGATCGAGTGGCTGGCAGAACTATGCGGAACCTATGAGCCCTACTACTGCTATTTTTGTTGCTCCTATGGTGTCCTCAATGCTAAGGAAGCAAAAATGGATAAAGTCTAGGGTGACGGGCCAGATATTCACGAAGAAAGTCATCAAACCGAAGCTAGCCTCATCTAAAGGCAAGGGAGTTACCTTGGGGACGAGGCTAAGGAAGAAAGTGATGAGGCCAAGAAGGAAGGCAAGGAAGCTTTGGAGCCCAGTGGTGAAAAGGAGCCTAGCCCGAGGAGGACCCGGAGAAAGCTGTGAAGATGATCTCTTGTCTAGCTTAGGTCTTAGAGTAGGCCTAGAGTCCTTTAGCGACTTTAATTTAAACTCTAGATGTACTAAACTTTTATTTTTTTGCATTTTGAGTTAGACTCTATTTGTTCATCCATATGTTAATGTGTAATCTAAATATTTACTCACACACATACACTTAAAAGAAAAAAGGACAGAATATAATTGGTACATTATTTTGAAATTGAGTTGAGTCGTTGGCAAGTATAAGGTTTGATATGAAAGTAGGCAAAACCTGTCACCTTTTACAAAAATTGACTAACCGGCTGGTTAGTCAAATAATTTTCTAATAAAAACCAGCCGGTTGGTCAAAACCCCACTCTATTTTTATGATAAAACCAAACGATTGATCAGAGACAAAGTTGATTTTCCTGGTAAAACCGGCTAGTTAATCAAAAGAGAATTTGGGTTTTAAAAGAAAAGCGGACGGTTGGTCAGAGAGATGGACCATCAAATATTCTAATTAATAGGATTTAAGACGGTATCTTCCAAAACCGTCCATTTTTTTGGATAAATTTTCTAGTTTTCAAATTTTTTTGACTCCTATCTCTATACAACGTAGGGCTCTTTCTCTTCCAAAATTCCCATGGCTTTCGAGGACAATCCCACGGTCTTTGAGCTCCAACTCCGTGCCTTTTTCGATTCCTTTAATAAGATTGAATTAATCCACCTCAAGGGCCGATTCAACCTGAAATCTGTCTTGAGTCTGAGGAGCATGGCGATTCATGAAGACATTCTTCGTGCAGCATGTAAGTTGCGACTTTTATTTCAAACTATGTATGTGATAAACTCTTATTTTTCTGTGTTTCGAGTTGGACTCTATTTGTTAATCTTTATGCTAATGTGTAATCTAAATATTCACATGCACCGAAAAGAAAAGAGGTCGTGATGTAATGATGCAGAATTTTGAAATTGAGTTGAGTTGTTGGCAGGGTTTGGCTTGAAAGTAGGCAAACCCTGTCACTTTTCATTGAAACTGACGAACCGGCCAATAAGTCAATGGCGAGAATAAATTTTTGATGAAAAGCGGCCGGTTGGTCAAAACCCAACGCCATGTTTATGGTAAAACCAAAAGGTTGATCAGAGACAAAATCGATTTTCTTGGTAAAACCGGCCGGTTGATCAGAAGAGACTTTGATTTTCAAAAGAAAATCGGACAGTTGGTCAGAGAGATGGACCATCAAATATTCAAATCAACCAAGATTAAGCTGGTATATTCCAAAACCGTCCAGCTTTTTTGACAAGTTTTTTGGTTTTTTAAATTTGACTCTGATCTCTATACAACGTGGGCTCTCTCATTATAAAAATCAAGACTTATCCCTTCAAAACGACATTCGACTCTCATTCTCTTCCAAAAACTCCCCATGGCTTTCGAGGATAATCCCACAGTTTTTGAGCTCCAACTCCGTGCCTTTGCCGATTCCTTTAATAAGATTTAATAAATCCACTTTGATGGGCGATTTAACCTAAAATCTATTATGAGTCTGAGGAGCATGGTGGTTCATGAAGACATTCTCCGTGCAATATGCAAGTTCTAGGATGTACTCTGCCCTACTCATGAAGAATTTTCTACACTGATGGACATTCCGGTCAACCTGCCAATCACTGTTCCGGTCATTCAAGATGATTATGCTAAAGCTCTCAAGACTTTGCTGAAGGTCAAGATTAACGTGCTAGATCTTTTATCCAGGGTGAAGCCATTCTTCTATCTCCCGTGATAGAATATTTTTGTGCTAAGCCGCATGGTCGTGATCAGTGGTATGCCTGTGGTCGGGTAGCAACTTTGGCATTATGCTTGTTGGCCAAATATCTCACTTTTTTGGCTCTGGTGTTGTTGATGTGCAGCTGACTGACACATTAATTCAGGTGTCCACTAAAGGTAAAACCATGATTCCCTTAGTGGTAACTAAAACCCTACATGGTACTACCGATGTTCATAAGGATCCAAATGTGCCTTTTAAGGGTAGCCCCTTGCTTTTGTATATGTGGCTATTAGATCACATGCTTTGATAGCTCCTCCGGCTGATGGTACCTATCGCCAGGGGTGGAACCAGGATTTTTTTTAGGGGGTGCAAAAATTATATCAAATTCACCAAAAATTTTATTAGTAAAATAATAGTAAAAAACATAGTGCACTTAAAAAGCATACAAACGGTATTATTAAATTTCACGAGAGCCTTTAAAGACTATTTACAAGCAAAAAAAAAATACAAATTAGATATTCAAGTGTTTATAAACGAAATTACTAATCGATGAGGCCAAAAGCCCCGAAGATTGGTAGCGCTTGATAATAGTTTCATTCCTAATTGTTTTGAAGACATTTTCTCAATGTAGCAAATCAAACTATCATTCATCCATTCATCTCCCACGAGATTCTGAATCGAGTCTTTATTATCTTCATTGCAGAGAAAGCTCTTTCCACAGTAGCAGTTGCAACAAGCAAGAGTAAGACCAAATTCATAAGCAAGTACACCAAATGATATATACATCATTTTTCAATTCAACTAATTTCATAACAAGTTCACCAATTCCCTTTACATCATAAGTTCTTCACAGGACCACACATCCATAATATAGCTCAAGCTGACTTTCAAGTATCTTAAGCTCTATTAGAGAAAAGTCATATGGATAAAATTGTGCAATGCTTATCAATTTCTGCTTGTTAAAAGTAAAAAAATCATCACTTGGATCGAGACATGCCAAACAAATAAGTAACTTTGTAGTTACCTCATTGAAATAATTATTTAATTCACCGAGTTGCAAATCAACAACAGCTAGAAAAGTATCAACACGATAGTGGTAAAGATTTTCACCTTCTTCAACATTACGTATTCGCCTTCCCGGGGTTACAAACGCCGCACTCATGTCCAATACCTACACAAAATTGTGAAACCTCTTTCGACAAGTCTTCCCACCCATCATCTCCCAAGCTCTTCAATTGTTGCTTTGTTATTCTTACCAAATTCATTACATTCACAATGTTGTGATCTTTCTTTTGCAATGTTTGTGAAAGTTCGTTTGTTATCCCCAAAATGATTTTCATCAAATGCATGTTAAAGCAAAATCATAAGTTGGCACCGAATTCAAAAGGCTTAATGCTTTAACTCTTTGATCATAATCTATAGCATCGTCAACAACCTTATTAAGTACGTCCAGTGATGTAAAAAGCGCGCCTAGGCGCAAGACGCAGCTAGGCTCGCACCTCGCGCCTCGCCTAGGCCTAGGCGCAGCGCGTTCGATAAGGCACGCGCCTGATGAGCTGATGAGCGTAGGCGCCAGGCGCGTAGCGCCGGCGGAGGCGCAAGTCCAGGTGCGTCAATTGTAGCCGTTGGATATGCCACGTCTCTTAATGCAAGCCGTCCATTTTTTAAGATTGCTTTCTATTTTAACAGTCCAACAAAAAATAAATATTTCAAAACTAAAAACTAAGGGGCCGTTTCACACACTTTTTTTTTGCTCTTTTTGGCCCTCTTTTTTTTTTTTGTGGCAAAAGCCCATAAAGTTGGGGTGTTTGGTTGGGTTCTCTTTTTAAAAAGAGCCCAAGAGTTTTTAAACTCTTGCCCATTTCTAGAAAAGAGCTTAGAGTTCTTTTCCTTTGCTCTTTGCTCTTTTTCACGCGGGCTAAGGGGGTGGTTAAATGAGGTTGAGGCTTCGAGCCTCACTAGCACCATCTGTCCATTTTTTTGCTCTAGGTATAAAAACCCTTCTTCACCTCTTTCATCACCAATTCACCACAAACTCCACAGCCCGTCGCCTGACTCCACATACCGTCGCAGTCACCGCTTCCACCGGCCAGCGGTCACCGCCTCCACCGGTCACTCTTCGGTCCAAGATGAACACAACCATTGGAGATGGTTGTGCCCAATTCCTGGGAATCGGTACCTTCCGAAACTGGTGGCCTCTGCCGATCTGCCATTAGAGATGGGTCTCGTACAATTGGGGCTTGGTTGTTCTGCCGATCTGCCATTGTTGTGCCGGTCTTTGTGGGTTTTGGTGGGTTGTTGTGCGGTGGTGGGTATTGCGAGTTTCCAGCGGTGATGGACAAATTTGTGGGTTATCGTAGGTTGTTGTACGGTGGTGGGTGTTGCAAGTTGCCGGCGGTGATGGACCCGCGAAAGTGTTACCAAAATAGGTATGTTTGGTGTCAAAGAAAAGGCGACGGCGCACCACCGTAAGACACGACCGCGCAAGACGAAGCCGTGGGATGTCCGCCGCAGGTCTGCCGATACTATCGTCGAAGCTTCCTATCCTCTGGTGCCTCTCTCCCCTTGACAGCCTTATTTCTAGATCTGCCATCTTCAGACGGAGGCAGTGGCTTAGGGTTTGTGATGGGCTGTGAGATGGTGCTCGGCGGTGAAGTTGGGGAGTTGCAAGCTAATATTGTTAATTGATATATCAACCAAAAAAATGTATCTTAAAAAAAAAAAACCCAAAGAGCTGTCTTACCAAACGTTTGTTCTTTTCTTTTTTAAAAAAAAAAAATCTGTCAAATAGCCACCAGTTTTTTAAACTGGTAAAAAAAAATTCAGAACTCTTCTCTTTTTTTTTTTTAGAAAAAAAACTGAAAACTGAAAGTCATACCAAACAGACCCTAAAACCTAAATCCCCACATCGGATTCAACTTTCACAAATCACGATTCACGACACAGGCGCAAATCAGTCGGTTTGTCTCTCTCGTCGCAGACGCTGCCGTTGTCGTCGGCTGCTCGTCACCGTTGTCGTCGGTGTATATTCCATTTTCAGTTCGTTGCTCCGGCGCAAGCTGTTGTCGCCAGCTGCTCGTCAGTCGTCACCGCTGCTGTTGCTCCTTTCTGCTTGGCTGCTCTAGTGCTCCACTCTCCCAGTCGGTTTGTCTCTCTCCCTCTCTCTCTCCCTCCCTCTCTCTCTCTATATCACAACACAAGTGGATAAGTCATTCTCTCAGTCTCCCCCTCCTCTGCTAGTCTGCTTTCAGCTCTAGTGCTCCACTCGTTTTTTGCTTTCTCCGAAGTTTTAGGAAAGATGCTAGTTGACCCTGTTTTGGAAATTATGTGGGGGGTATGTTGCTGTGATTATTGGCCTGGTTGAAACTTGAAATAGAACCTTGCTCTTGTAATCTGCTCCTTCATGAATCCTCTGCATCCATCAGTAACCTTTCTTGAGAAAACAGCCTCATCTCATCGCATAATCTGAATTGCGCAAGCTCATCTTGCGGGAGATAAACTCTCCCTCTTGATGCACTGAAACTAGACAACAACACGCTAAATACCAATTTTTTCGTGATGCAAATTGAGTCATCAAATTAGTAGCTCTACGATATGCTTTTGATTTCTTAACTCTCCCTCAATATTGTAATATCTTCCGGCTGGAGTAGTTGCTTAATTTGCATCTCAACTGTGCATTAGATTGCAGCAGCTTACACCTTACATGGAGTTGAAAGCATTAGATTGCAGCAGCTTACACGGTGACAAATACATTTGCTTGTAGATCTGTTTCAAAAGAAAAGACTTTATGAAACACACCATAAGAAACATAGCAAACTGAATAACAAGAAATAGTAGAGAGTATGGTACATAGAAAAAGAATTCTTGAGGAGTGAGCAAAATGCTACTGTTCGTGCATCGTGAGGGTGTGTGACTTTATTGTGCACTTTTATTTCTTTCTTTGGTATGGAATATGGATGAAGATAAAATCTAGTAATATAGATTTACGCTAAAATTCGTATTAATTTCGTACACAATGACTATTGATTAATTTGTATACTGTACTTTACAGCTTCATAGCAAGAAAAGGAATAGGCTTAAACAAAGTCGCTTGAATGATTTGGTGTTTGTGAAATACTATAGAGCGTTAAAGCGACGATACAATTCACGTGACACAATTGATCCTATTTTATTGGATGATATCGATGAAAGTAACGAGTGGCTGCTCGGGAGGTCAGATGAAGATGCAGATGAAGACAGTGACAACGTGTTTGAAAGTGATCCTTTAGGTGGCACGGAGCCGGACTACCATTCAAGGTCAACAGCAAGAAATGTAAGACCATCATCAGGTAGAGCTGCCACATCAAGTAGATCTACTCCTTCAGTTAACTTGGTAAATGAAGAAGATGAAGTTGAGGAAGAATGTCTACTAGATTTGGAGCCTATGATTCCGTTTGAAGAAAGCGTTGCTGCCTTGCCCCTTAGCGACGATGAGGATGGTGGTGTTATGTTCATTTGGAATTTAGCGATTTGTTATTTTTAAGTGGATTTGTGACTTTTCTCATGTTAAAAACTTGTTAAATTATAATGTTATGAAATATGAAACTTTTTTCTTGTGTTTGGAAGATTGTTAATTGTCATTTTCAGTTTTTTTTACATAATTTTATTATTTTAATACACTACTATTTATTTATTTTTAATATTGCACCTCGTTTCGAAAAGGCGCGCGTCTGCGCCTTGCGCCTAGGCTCCGGGGACCTTTTGCGCCTTAAGTGCGCCTGCGCCTTTAATAACACTGAGTACGTCTATCACTGAAGCAAACATAAGAATCAAATTCAATAATGCACCATAATGTGATCCCCAACGGGTCTCTCCTGCTATTTTGATTCCATGTTCCTGATTTAAACCCCGACCACTAGCAATATCACCATTTGCAAGGGCATAAGCAAGTTTAACGACTTCACTTTCTTGAAGAGCATCTCTTCGTTTGCATCAGACTTCCACGGTGTTTACTAGCTTTAACCATATTAAAGAGTAATGAAATTTGAGAATTCTTTGTTTGCAACGGCTACAAGAGTTAGCTGAAATTGATGAACAAAGCAATGAATATGATAAGCACTTTCATTCTCCTTTTGAATTAATGTTTTAAGACCATTGAATTCACCTTGCATATTGCTTGCTCTGTCATAGCCTTGTCCACGAACTCTTGATATACTCAATTCATGCATTGAAAACAAAGCATCAATCGCGTTTTTCATTGATAAGGCATCGGTATTTTTAACATGGACAATACCAATAAAACATTCAAGGACACGTCCTCTTTTGTCCACATATCTCAAGACAACTCCCATTTGTTCTTTGACTGCGACATCACGACACTCGTCAACTAAAATGAAAAATAATTCATTTTTAATGTCTCTAACATTTGCATCTCTTATTTCTCTAGCAATGGCACTAACAATTTCTTTCTGAACTTCTGGTGATGTCAATTTAAGATTTTGAGGAGCTTTTGACAATGTAACTTTTTTCACACTTTCATTGTGATCCGCAAGGAACTTTAAAAGTTCTAGAAAATTTCCCTGATTCTCAGATTCGTTAGATTCATCATGCCCACAGAAGACAAACCTTGATGTAAGAGCAATCGAATGACATTAATTGATGCAGTTAAGTGAGTACAGTATTAAACCTTACTTTCATCTGTTTGCTTAGACAAAACTACTACAATACTCTGCTTCAGGTTATCAAAGGCTTGACACTTTCTTAAAGCAAAGTTGTGAGCACTATCGACTTTTCCAACATGTTTTTTGAATTTTTTCCTCTTTCTCCAATCGTTAAAACCATGGCTGGAAAAAGTGTACCACCACCCCTTGAGCACTTCTGAATAAGTAGCAACATAAGCAATATGCTTCATCTTTTGCTACACTATACTCCAACCAATTCGCATGACAGTCAAACCAAGAAGAAACAAAATGACGATATTGTTTCTCGAACTGTATAAATGGAAAATAATGGGTACGAGGTTGGCAAGGACCTTTCGACCAATACGCTCGTCGAACTTTATCTCGAATATTGGGACTATAATCCATAATATTCGGACGCAACTCAGGATCCGTAATAAGCTCATCAGAGTTGAACTCATCATTCCGTTACTGTTAGAATTGGAGAATGTAGAATACTATCTTAATTAGACTACGAGGATTTTGCCAATTTTCCTTTCTTTCTAAAATACTTTTTCATTCTGGAAAACAAACACACGCACACGTTGGAATAAAATCTCAAGTTCTCAACATAAATTCATATAGTTAAATAACTATACATTTCAAGCTCAAGATCAACCTCCCAAATTTAAAATTAAATCACATTTCAAGATCAACCTCCCGAGCTCAAGCTTAAGCTCAACCTCCCAATCTCAACACAACATTAAATTCTAACAAAACAGTACATTTTCAACCTCCCAATTTTAAAATTAAATAGCCAAACAAACTCAAGCTCAACGTCACATTCCAACACAATTATAAACTATATATGTACCAAATTATGAATTAGAAAAGCAATTAGCCAATTAAGAATTAGCAAAGCAAATTAAACAATTAATTAAGGTGTTCCAACTTCAACCAAACCACCAATAATTTCTACAATATAATCAAGGCATATTCCTCCAACAACCTATTAAGAATTAGCAAGCAAATTAACCAAACATATTATTTAAATCTCTATATAATCATTGAAATTAGACTAAAATTTAAGAACTTAAAGAAGGAGCTTATGGCTTACCTCACAATCAGTAGTGAATAGCCTCAGTCCGTCCTTCTAGTTCCAGATCTGGTCAAATCATCAAAGTGAGTCACAGACTCATGGTCGTTGCCTTGTCGGTCAGAGTGAGTCACAACGTCTAGGTACGTTCTCGCCTCGTCAAGGTGTCTCAGTGGCCGATGCTAGATGAGGTCATTTTCGTCAGCCCGTCACTGTCATCATGGTCGCGGTCGGAGTGAGTCGGTTGTCGTCAAGGTCCAGATCTGGTCACAGGCTCACCGTTGCGATCATCGTCAGAGTGAGTGTGAGTCACCGGTCACTATTTCATTCCTCACCGATCACGGAGAGAGAGAGAGAGAGAAGTGATTGGTCTAAGATCCCGAGGACTGGCTGACTGGGTGTAATTCCCAAAAAATGCAATTCCCAAAAAAAAAAAATCAAAGTTCAAGGGGTGCACCCCTAGTCCCAATTGTAGTTCCACCTTTGCCTATCGTCGTTGTTTATTCATTCTTGACCTTTACTATTTGAAGGTAGGAAGCATAGATGAATGGACTCGCTTTTTCTGTATACGGGAATCCAAAGATATCTGTTGGTACTGTAAATGATGGACAACCCACGAACCTACTCTAAATTGTTGGCTACCACTCTGTACTGGGGTTGCATTTTACATTATTCTACTTTGCTTGCCAAATCCTGTGACAGTTTGGTTATAGGCAGGGAGTCCAAAAATTTATAATGAGTTTGTATAGGTGAAAGCCCTTAGCCTTTGCTTAATTGAGCCTATTTTATGATGTGGAGGTCTTCTCTTTATACCTATAGTTCTAAAAAAATAGAAGTTAGGCCATTTTTCACTGGTATAGACCTCGTTAGTCCATTGTTTCTGAGGCTTATATCCATTGTCTTTGGACCCTTATTAGGGAAAATGTGCTAGATTTGGAGAGCCAGTTGCGAGCGAGCTGACCTGGAATTTTCTGAGTGCTTGCAACATAAGGTCCCTGGAGCAAGCCAAGGAAGAAATTCGTACTGCTATCAGATTGGGACCAGAGGCATCTGATTCTGGTAAGTCTTCTCAGAGTACAGTACAAAGCTTTCGTCATCCTCAAGCTATAGAAAAGTCCAAGTTATTTGGATCCGGCAGTCTTGGATTGGTTCACGAATGTTTGAAGAGAAGTTTGATGTATACGAGAATTGATACGGTCTCTGCACATGGATGAGCCTCGGCAACACCCTTCTTCGCTCCTTAAAGAGAACCCATAACAAAGGCCTTATTCTATCAAAGTTGTTCAAAATTGAAAAGTTAGGCTGGCACAAATGCTTATCTCGAGGGTCGGTTTGAATGTATTTGTGGTAAAGTTAAAGAGAAAGTGGATAAAAGATTGGCTTTTGAGGTAGAAGAATTGGAGGATGTTATCCCATCTCAGAGATTGACTTATAAGAAAAGTATGAAGAAATGGAAGTCAATCATATGTCTGGATGAGGAGGATACTTCGGCTTCAAAGAAGAAGAACGAGATGCTGATAGATTTCCCATAGGTTGCTAATAGGACTTAGAATTTTTCTCTTTGTCCTAACTTTTGATTAGGCCGCCCTTTGTAGGGTTTTCATCCTAGCATGCATTTTTATTTTTCTCAGGAATGTAGCTAATATCTTAGTCAGTGGAATAAAAGAATTTTATTAAAATTTGACCGCACCCGAGGTAACTTTACGGACTGTCTACGTACCTCAATCTATGTGTTACATCAATTTGCATTTGCTGGAATGGTACTCTTAAGGAGGATCAAGTCATTTGTTGTTCAATTACAAAATTTAATAAGTATAATCTTTCTTTAGTCGGTCTAAATTGACTAATTGTCACAGCTCAATTCCATCTAAATTTACTAACAACGCTGCACCCCCAATCAAATAGGGACCTGACCAATTAAGTTCAAACTTTTCTCGCTATTTTTATATTTTTCCAATGTTCTCCTTTAAAACCAAATCTCCTTCTTTCAAACCATGTCCCTTCACTCGCTTGTTGAAGGCTAGGGCAAAGTTATTCCCCAAGAAAAGGAAGAACACTAAGTGGGCCAGGTGTGTGGTTTTCTCTCAACGCCAGTGTAAAGGTCACTCTTATTGACTCGACTATACCTCCTACCCATAACTAAGAAGTTAATAATGAGTCATCATCAGTGCCCATACAAGTCATTTAATATACTAAGAAGACCAGGAGGCTTCTTAAGTACAAGGTCGTGGAGTTTAGAGCATAATCGAAAGCTCTTGAGTGGGTGGATAGGGTAAGATGTGCGCGTGTGTGAGGTATGAAAATAAAAGTGCAAGTATTACCGTAATATCACATTATATAACGCATAAAAAGTACAACAAGGCCAATAAATTAATAAAAAAATTCATACCTAGTCCCCTTATTTTTATTTCTCAGTGGAGTCGCCATTGTACCGAACCGCCTCGAAAAACATTTCCTAGGGCAAAGGGATTTTTAAGAGTCACCATCTTATTTAATTAGAAAAAAATAGGGAAAATAAGAAAATTCCTAAATTGTCTCTAAGGTGTCCAAAAAGACAACTAATCCATCAAGAACAAGGAGATAGGTTCGGGGACTAAGTTATGTAACGGGAAGGTATTAGACACCCGCCACGTCTATTCGGTCTCTACTCCATTT
>JAVXUP010001120.1:180000-278151 GCA_033070095.1 Escallonia herrerae
AAAAAAAAGTTCTTTCACAAATTTGACAAAACTACAGATATTTGATATGTGCTATTTTGAAAATTACACTTGTGAATTTAAAAAATATTTTTACAAGTTAGAACTAAGAGATAGCCTCCATTGGCAAAAACAATTTATTGCCAAACTTCCTAAAACATGGGACGAGTTAGCAGAAAAAGAATTTACTAAACTCCTAAACAACGGAATGTTTTGCGATTCCTAAGGAGGAAGGATTGTAGTTGTAGAAGAAGTTCTAAAGAAATATTGTACTGAAGGACAGGCAATAAAAGATATGAAAAAAGTTCATATGAGTTATGATTGTAGTTCTAAAGTCGATAACATGGTAAACAGGTATGTATGTGAAAAGAAGCCAAACTTCATGAAGAAAAAATTCGAAAAGAAAAGGATTGGAAAAGAAAAATGATACGTGAAGAAATTGAAAAAATTTCAGAAAAGAAAATTTAATCTATCAAGAGAAGAACCAAAACCATGGGGAAGATATATTAGAAAGAAATCTAATATTCCGTATAAAAAGCCTTCATGTCAGAAAGGAAAATCACCAGAGGAATTTGATTGTTGCTAGTTATGTGACGAAAAAGGACATTATACAAATAAATGCCCAAATAAGAAAAGAAAACAAAATATAAGATCTTTCTTATTGCTGAAGAAAGATGTGAGCCAACATGGGGATACGAATTGGATTCAGAAGACGAAGCAGAAAAGCTTACTTCAGAATACGACTACGAATCTGATGATGAAACAACATTAAATGATGATGAAAGTTTAAAAAGAAGTTTGAAAAGCGTAGGCACGATCTTTATGATATAAGAAACTTACGCCCATGAAGAAGAAATGATTCATTTATCTAATAACACAATTAGTCAGAGTGAATCAATTGAGGAAGAAACTCCCGGTTCTACTATAAGCAATTGGGAGATGCCTAAAATCAGGGTTGGAGAAATATACAAAACTCTCTATTCAGATTTAGGAGTAAGAGGAATGTAGAGATTTTTTAAGGAGAAATCTCGGTAGGTCAAACTGAAAAGAGAATACTAGACATTCCTCTCTTCAAGGCAGATAAGGCAAAACAATACCTTAGAGAAGGATATCACTATGTTCATATTGGTATGATACAAGTTAGTCTTTGTCCATTATTCATAGATGGCAGAGATACACCAGTAATCTGTTATTTAACAGATAATCGGTGGAAAACTTTTGAAAAAGCTCTAGTAGGGGGTATCCAAAGTAACTTGTATAACGGACCAGTTTGGTTTAAAACTACACCAAACTACTTCATGTCTTTAAAAGATTCATATCTTAATAAAGCATTAGGACTAAGAATTCAGACTCAAGTATGACCGAACTACGAAAAGTCTGTAAAAATAGTGCAGTACAATATCGTCTAGTCTATAGAGTGGTAAATACCACAAATTCACTAAGTAAAATACTAAACAACGAAGTGGAACTATTTGAACAAACAAGTAGTAATGTCTGAGCCATAAAAGCATAGAAGATAAATCCAAAACAACTATCATAACCTAAAAAATGGGTGATAGGAGAAAGACTCGCTATAAACAACTAGAACAAATGCACATTAGAGAAAATAAAGGTGTTGTTATCCTTGAAGAACCAAGAAGACATATTGTCTCTTCAATACCTTCCACGTCTACAAATCCAAAAGGCAAAAGAAGAGAAAAAAAATGGTAGAAGAAGCTATCAAAGAAGAAGACATTCTGATGAAGACATCATAGGGTACAAAACAATTACCATTCCAATCAGACGAAGTACATCATCACGTGTAGAAACCATACATGTAATGACCACAACATCAGTAAATGACACTGTCAAGAAGAAGCTTAAAGAAAACGGCTTGATAGGAGATGAACTTGATTAGAGAATTCAAGACATTATGAATATTATCAAAAAGAAAAGAAGATCTGAAAAAATAAATAATAAACGGATGGCTTTAAGTCCAAACAATTCTTATATAGAATTAAGTTTCAACTTCCAGCGTTATCATCATTTTAAAATAGATGTTTTAGTAGATACTGAAGCATCTTATTGCCTGGCACAACCAGGACCCTCTAAAAAATGGATCAACACAAATCAACTCATGAGCATGTGAATGGCAAGTGACGATGAGTTCGAGCCAGAATATGAAGCATATCATATTCCGGTCCTAATAAATGGAAAACAATTCATTATAGAGCGATCAATCCAATTCGACGACTTAGACGGCGATTTTCTAATGGGAAATGATTTTCTAATGGGAAATGCTTTCCTCACACAAGCTGAAAATCGACCATTTATTCAGGAAGAATTTTTATTGAGATACAATGTCAAAAAATTTCGTTGTTAAAATATGCTTCTAAAAAATGTAAATTTGGCTTTCATCCAAAAAAACTAGAAGAAATTCAAAAACATATCCAGAGTGAGTCTCTCTACGCAGCCCAGCGTGGTGAAGAAAACAAAATAGACTCATGGAAAAAGTTACTTGAAGAAGAAGTAAATAAGGAAGAGTTACCTAACAAAGAAGTAACCAAAGAAGATAACAGTTGGGTTAAAGAAATAAACCAACATTATCAATGCGAACAAGGAAAAGAAATTCCTAGTCTTGCTAATATAAAAAAGATGTTAGAAAATAATTTTAGTAAAGACCCGCTAAAATTATGGGAAAAAGGATAAATCTTAGGTGACATTGACCCTCAATGACAAAGATTATGTGATTAACGTAAAACCAATACAACATAGTCTTGAAATGGTTCATGAATTTGAAAGACAGATTCTTAAAATACTAAAACAAGGGTTAATAAGACCTAGTGAGAGTCCTCATTCAAGTCCAACTTTCATGGTAAAAAATCATACAGAACAGGCTAGAGAAAAAGTTAGATTAGTCATAAACTATGGAGCTTTAAATACAGCAACAGTCAAATATGGCTATAAAATTTCAAACAAAGATATGCTGATAAACAAAATCTAGCTAGCCAACTTTTTCTTGAAGTTTGACTTAAAAAGTGGATATTGGCAAATCAAAATGGAAGAATCATCAATTCCATTAACTGTCTTTAGTGCACCACAAGGGCACTATGAATGGACAGTGTTACCATTCAGATTAAAAAAAATACTCCACCTTTATTCTAAAGAAGGATGGATAATATTTTTAAAAAGCACAGAGATTACTGTATGGTGTACATAGATGACATATTAGTATTCTCAAAAATCAGAGAAAAACATAGAAATCGTCTAAAAAGATAGCAAAATAATTCATTGACCATTGATTAGTACTATCACAAAAGAAATGTGAATGGGAACAAACCACCATTAACTTTATAGGATTAAGAATAGAAGACAGTAGAAAAATTATCCTTCAAAAGTAAAAAGCTTAGAAAAGGAAAATGGATATGAAAAGATGAAGATACCCAAAATATTCTATGGATAAAAGGTCAGGTTAAAAATCTGCCAAAATTAAGCCTGCCTAAACCTGGAGACAAGTTAGTTCTAAAAATTGACGTTTCTCAAAATTGTTGGGGTGCAGTATTAAAAGCAATACCCCCTTATCAAGCTGAAGAACAGCTGTGTGGATACTAGAGTGGAACCTTTAAAAATGCAGAAACTTGGTATCACATAAATGAAAAAGAGTTGTTAGCTATAAAACGTGACATAAAATCTTCTTACATATTTCTAATTTCAAAACACTTTCTTATCAGAACAGATAATAGGTGTTTTAAAACTTTCTTTATAAGAGACCTAAGAGATGTTAGTCAAACAAGGCTTTATCGATGATAACAATGGTTCAGTAATTATACTTTTGATGTAGAATACATCTCATCAGCCAAAAATGCACTTGTAGATAGCCTAACCAGGAAATTATGCTTTATGATGCAGGGAGTTGTTGTTACCCCAAAAAAGACTACTCAAAAGGCCTTAAAGGAAAGGTATGAAGCAAGAGATCCTGAAGTCAGTTTATTGGGAGAACCATCAGGAAAATTCGACTACTACGTCATTTACCCTAAACTGAAAGACGATAATTCTTTGTCATTCATAAATCCCCCCCCAGTAGCAGAAGAAGATAGTTGGAACTACCAACCCAAAAGTCCTAAAACAGGACAGTACAAAACTAAGAGTTCAAAATCAATGCATAAGTTTTGGAATAAAGAGAGTAAGACTGAATCCTCGACAGCAAGGCACCCTAAACAAATGGGCAAGAAAATAAAAAATTATTATCATAACAGCAAGGATTTAAAAAGAAAAGTGGCAACTGACGAAGATGAAAAATCTCCAAAGCAAAATGCTACCATAACACAAACCAATGATAATAAAACAAAAACGTTTTACAATCCAGGGTTATGTGAAGAGAGTAAAAAACTCTTTGGAAATGTCTGCCATTATCTGAGGGAAAATTACTGAAAAGAGTTACGAAGAACCCTCAGTCGATTAACTGATTATGTTAAGCACTTAGAAGAAAGGCTTAATATAGACAATAAAGAAGGAATGATAGTCTTACAAGACAAGGAAAAAAGAATTTGATTGCTAGAAGAACTAAAATCACTGCTGTTAGTTGATATCACTACAAAAATAAAAGAACTAGCTAGGAAGGAGAATGAACACGAAGAGATCCTTTGCAAACCAGAAATGAAGGCATTCTTGAATTGGGATTATGGATGGCCAAGCCTCACATTACCATCAGACAAAGTTGATCTTAAATGGATTAAACATGGACTCGTAGACACATTTGAAATAAATCAAGATGATTATCAACTCATCGATAGTCTCCCGGCTATAGTTATATATGCTTTTGGAGTTATGGGATTTAGTCGACAGATTATCACAGTCCAAATACTATCAACACGGGTAGAAGGAAGCGGAATTAAATTCTACCAACCATACCAGATTTGGTTCATTTATCGATTCGCTAAAAAAAGTTAATGAATTTCTACCGACCACACAAGGATGAACTATGGAACATGTAGGATCCGGAGAAAGACAAGATCAAAAGAATCAGTTGTGTTCATGCAACCATTGAAACCATGGTAGCCGATCCCATAGAAGCATGTTTTTTGTGATGGACGAAGAATAGTAATCCTGAAGTGGTGTATAGCATCCATAGAGCCTTCCAAACAAGGTCAAGATCAGGTAATCAGACTCTATGAACAGTTCAACAGTCAAGGAGAAGAAGAACCTGATCTACCTAGCCAAACTTTTGAGCTGTACAAGTAGGTGCGGGACCACATGATAGCCATGATCGAAATGGGCATAATGGCCAAGGAAAAAATGACAAAGCCAAGTGGATAGGAGAATAAAGTTGTCTGCCATACTGAAAAAGAAAATGACCCCACAGAAAATAATAGAGGATTTTCAATGTTGAAAAATCCTATGTGCCTGATCCTTTCATCTATAAAATGGGTCGAAGTAAGAGTTAGAAAGCAGAGGAAGTCTGAGAGATTGTGGAGTGTGTAAAAGTGTGAAGTAGTGTAAGAGTGTAAAGTGTGCTAAGTTTTAGAGTGTGCAACAATAAAAGGAAACATTTCCTTTCTATTCCTCCTATGTAATATTTCCTTACCAGTATAAATAAAGAGGTATTGTTTTTAGGACAACGTTTTCTACTGCACTTTTCAAACCAATATCCTAAAAACTTGAGTATTTGATAATAGCCATTAGCCAAATTTGAGAAACGTAAGCAACGAGCTGTGTGACCACTTGGTGAAAAGCTTGGATATCAAAAAGTAACAAGAAAAGCATGGCGGACGTACCTTCAAGGACCAAGAGCAGCATCTATGTAAGTAGTTTTATATCCTGAATTTTTCTTATAGTATATATTGTAGGTAACTAGGTATTATGGTGCATAAAATAATTTTTTAGAGTTTTGGGGCTATATTGCAAATATGTTAAAGTACTATGATTATCTAGCACTATTGAGGGAGAAGATTTAATCTGAACTGTCCATAAATCACGGATAGACGATCAGATCGCGTTAGCAAAAAAATTAATTTGTCAGCGCGGGCAGTAGATCGCGTCCCATATGTATATGTATGTATATATATTCATGGGACGTTGATCCCTTGCCCTCGCTGGCAACTTAAAGCGTGATCTGATCTGACCGTCCATCCATGGTGGATGGATATACCAAATCTAACTTTTTTTTTAGGAAAACCCACCGTCTGCTACATTATCTAGCGGACAGTGGTTTTGATCAAAATGCCTCGAAGGTATTTAATGAGTCGGAGGGATTCACAGGCAAACATGGGGCAGTATTGTAACTTTTACCATCCGCCACATCATGTGGCAGACGATGAAGTTTATTTTTAAAAAAATCTGGCCCGTCTATCCAACCCAATAGCGCTGGAAACTTACCTTAAATTGCCTATGTGAGCAACGGATATATATATATATATATATATATATATATATATATATATATATATATATATATATATATATATATATATATATATATGAGTTATATCGTAATTTCTTAAGTTTTGGCTGTCACTTTCTAAAATTTTATTTGAACAATAGTTGTAGCAAGATGTTCCGGATATTAAAAAACTTCTTATTTGTACAGATGTGTTTATGGTGAAAAAAAAAATCTCTAGTTTAGTTAAGAACACAACATGGACTTATTATGGCTCTTAACTTTGACATCACCTCCATGTTGTTGTACTATGGCAACGACAACCGTAGCTTTTGTAGTGTCGTATGAAGTAATAGCCTTTTTGAAATAAGAAGTGTCTTTCTTTATGTTATTTGGCCTTGCAAAGATCGAAAGTTAGATGATTCGTACCTCAACTTTTGATTTGGAGGATTGAATAAATATGTCCTAATAACTTTTACTCGTCAATTGACATTAAAATAAATATTTAATGTTGTTAATTATTTATGAATCTCTTGGGGCAGGGCGGAGAATTCTGTTTCTAGCTTTCCCCCAGAGGTGGACTTAGAACCATAAGAGTAAACTAACTTATAATGCTATTATAAAAATGAAAATTAATAATTGTACATGAGTTTAACCATTTAAGCTCAAGGTTTAATATTTAATGACACGTTATAGAAACTTCTAAGAGACATATAATGACAAAAGTGAATCTTGAAAAGTTAAAACGAAACTCACAATTCACTTTCAGGCGCCCATCATATTAGGGGCGGACCTAAGAGGTTTAATCGAGAGGAATGAAAAAGTCATTACAAAGATTAATGGCTAACATAAAAGAATTCTCGTCAATGTTAAATACGTTAAATGTAAAATAAATTACTCAATTTGACTACTAATTATATAAAATACTATTCATAGTGATTTATTGGACTTTGTAACATTAGTCAATAACAAAGTACTAATCTTGCATTAAATAAGCTTAACTCCTACTGTGTATAAGTATTACTAACGTGACATATTAATTGTATGAAGACAATAGTCACGTAAAAATTAACATGATATAAGTATTTAAAACCAAAAAAAAGTTAAAAAAAGGAGAACTAATTTTGATCTATTTGTGTTATTTTTGTAATATGGAGATTTAAAATTTAGAATCTTAAAAACTAAAGATGGAAAAAGGGAGGAAGAAAGACAAATATTATGACGGGCCGGTGGGACAAAAAGTAAAAAAGCACGACAAAATAAAGATTTATTTTTTATTTTATTTTTATAATATATTGATATTTTTTGGGAATATTTTAATATGATCACCCATTATTTATAAAATTAAAACAAAATCCCAACCGCGCGTTCATGTAGGTTATCCACCCATGCACCATAACTTTACTGAGTTTCATTTTGCTGTTGCAAATATTTATCAAGAGTTCTAGTATCCATATGTACTGAATTTTTCTGTCACACCTAAAGGTTGCAATTACGGCCAATAATGATATTTGCATTCAAACTTTCGGTCTCTCATTTGTAGGAAAGAAAAAAACAAAGATCCTTTCAACTTCATTTTAAGTGGAAATGAATATTTCATTTCAAAGTGCACAATGATTAAAAAGCACATGGCCAAAATTCCATCTGGTTGGGTATTGTGCTCCAACTATTTTCTTTTTGTCAAGTTTAAACAATCGTCTACAACTAACAAAGATACTGTTTAAAAGATTTAAAATTGATGATATGCGATCTTAAATTTCAAGTTTATATTGAAGTTTCAATAATATTTTTTGACGATGACTTTCCATTTTAATAGTCGTGTTGCTTAAAAACTGATCAAGAATATTAGAGAAAGAAAGAATGACAAACAAAATAACACTGATGGTACCGTTGTTTCTTAACATTTTGCACATGCATGTAGTGACTTCTGTCGATGACTATGATCGTCATCAACCAACCAGCTTGGACAGTATTTTACAGGAAGGCATATGAAGACAAACTTGATCTCGACATAAAAATGAAAGCAAATTAATTCAAAACCATACATGATATAATGCTAAAGATGCAAAGCATAAGGTCAATAAGAAGCGAAATTATGTACGCGTGATCGTTGAAGCGTAGGGCTGGCCATAAAAGTTGAAGAGAATACACATGAGACAACAGCAAGATTAAACCCAACTATAGAAAGAACTTGAGCAAATATTGATCGTGCCAAAGAGCTACCACTCATAAGGCAGAATTTCCCGACGATTATTCTCTCTCTCTCTCTCTCTCTCTCTCTCTCTCTCTCTCTCTCTCTCGCCTTGCTTCTAGAACCGTAGATCCCAAATGAAAACCTAAGATTCAAGGGCGGAGCACCCCCATGAAGGGGGTGGGAGGGTGGAGGGCACGCACCCCCCCCCCACAATTTTGAAAAATTCTTTTTTTAATTTTCAAATAATGGGTAATCATATTTAAAATATTTACGAAAGTACCATTATATTGTAACATTAATGTATTAGGATTTTATTTTATTGTGTTTTTAAGTTTTGATGCCACTAACAGTCATAATTTTTGTCTTTCTCATTCCCTTACTCCATTTTCACTCTTCTAAATTTTATATCATCAGATCACAAACAGTTATTTTTCTTATTTTAAATTCTTATAATATGTTAACTATTCCTTAACAACTCAAATAAGTCAATATGAATAGTGAAATTATATGATTAGCAGTCAGATTAAGCAATCTATTTTGCAATTAACGTATTCAATAGTGACAAAAATTCTTTTAAGACATTTTTTGCCCCCCCTCCCCCGCTGCACTTCATGGATTCGCCTCTGTCTGTCACAGTTGACCCTAGGATCCAAAATAGTGGCAACAGCAAAAATTGGAGATAGCAGTTTCCTTGAGGTTAGGGTGTAATTACAAGCGTGTCCTTTAATTTGGACAAATTACACCTATGTTCGTTGACTAGACGGAATACAAAAATACATAACGGTTTTAAAAAATTGACTTCATTGCCCTTGAATTTGAAGGTTATTTACTTTTAAATGTAAATTTCTCTCTTATTTTATTTTTTTCCTCCTCCTCTCTTCCCAAACCACTGCTTACCCATATATTTCTCTCTTTTCAATTTTTTTATCTCTCTTCCCAAACCATTGCTTAACCCCACCATACCCACACACTACTGCCAACCACTATTCCCCACGGCTGTGACCTAACCACTAGGCACCACAGTCGTGACACAAGCACCGAGCACCATCACCGTGACCCAACCATCCCGCACCACACCGTGATCCACCCCTTGCACCATTGCCATGAACAATCCACCACCAACAACCCAAATCCACCGCTGCCTCTGACAATTACCCAAAATCAGCCACAACTACCACCATTTGACCACCCTAACCTTAAATAGACAACTACTCAAAACCAAACCCACCATCACCGACCACCATTGACCCACCATCACTGACAATCATCAAATTACTGCAACCAACTCCATCAACCACCGATCTACCATCGTGTTTCAGTCAACCTATCAACTAAAACAAGATTTAAGTTAAATCTACAAAAAATGAAAAGTAGATCTGAAAGCTTTGATAGTGGTTGAAGGCGTCGGTTCGATTGCATTGGATGATGGTTGGCCATAGATATTTGTGGTGGTTGGTCGACTATGGTGCTGGTTGATCAGTTGTCGGTGATGTACGAAGCGGTGAAATAGCTTAGATGGGGACCCATCAGGAGTGGTGGTGGTGCTGACTCCATCGTGGTTGTGGTTGGATGGGAATTAATGATGGTTGCTGTGAAGAAAAGAGATTTTGCATTTAGGGAAAGTGAAAATTTAAGAATTTAAAATAGAGAAAGTAAAAAAAAATGGATCTAAAATAATAAAAAGTGAAAAAATAAGAGTTAAAAAATAACCTAATTTAAAAATAAGGTTATGACCTTAATTTGGAAAGAGAAAGAATTAGATTTGAAACCCTAATTTTGGGAATTAGGGTTGAAACCTCAATTTTTTAAATTAGGGTTTTTAATCTTTATACAGTGTATATGTATATATATGGTATACGGGTAGTATTGGCATTCAAAAAATATGTATGAGTGACATCAGCCAAAAAATATAATTTTGTAACGAATCAGGGACAGATGGACACGGCTGAAACATTTTTACAGTTTTTTTATCACGATATGTTACATTTTGAAACTTAATGTTCTTAACTGTAATTTTACCTTAATCTCAGGGACACTACAGTAAGTATCCCCAAAAACTACAAGCAATTTTGACCAATATTTTTATTAATATAATGCCCATTTGCTGGACTCTGATAATAAATATTTTCATCTTCTCCATTGATCTATTACTTCAGCCATTTTAGGTATTTCTTGAAAAATAGTGTGAGATAGTAAGTACCAAATAATAGAATGGTAGACTTATAAAATACCTCAAATAACTCAACCATGTATCTAGCTAACTGTTATTTATTAGGACTTGGCAAGCCTTGTGAGCTCTTAGTTAGTATGCATTGTATATTTGTTTGTGTCCCATGACATCTAAAAGCACAAAATATGTGGAGTTCCACCTGTGGTGGACATCTGTAACAGATTTTGTTATGAGGCAAATTATATTGAGCACACAAAATTTTAAATTCTTGTATTCTCAGGGCCAAAGAATTACATACATAACCATACCCCCTTGTTTTGGAAATAATTGGTCTTGCAACAGCTAAACCATATGGAGAAATTAAATTAATAATATGGCAAACACATTGAACATGAGAAAGAACCCACTTGGTACATGCATAAGGTTTGTCTTTAACAATTTAACATCAGTATTGTTACTGGAAGCATTATCAAAACTAACACTCATTATCTTGTCATATATTTACAGTTGGTACATGCCACACATATAATTTCAGCAATGTGTAATGCATCGTGTGGATATGGAAACATGTCAAAAGTAATAATTCTTTTTTTGCATAACCTAGTCAGCATCAATCCAATCTGCCGTCACATAAGAATAATCAAGCATAGTATGAAGAGATCCCAAAACATCAGATGTAAGATTAAGTTTACCATCAAAGTTTTTAAAATAATTCATTAAGTGTTGTTTAGCAACATTATATTGTCTTAGGGCATTGGACTTAGTGGTAATTTTGTGAACCTTTTCATAAAAGGGTTGCACATAATTATTCATATATCTAGCATACTTTTCATTATCAACAAATCAAAGATTCTTCATTATGCAAAATAAATTCAGTAAGATTGTCTCTTTATTCTCCCTGAATATAAATAAATGACTTATTGTCAAAAGATAATTGTGTTTGGCTATTATCAACATTGTGTTGCTTAGATGCACATTGTTGACAATGTGCATTAAGAGGTGAATTATCACTACCATGCAAAAAATATTTAAAACTATAATTACATTGAGCTTTAGAGACGTCATCAATCACAACCGTTGTAAAATGATTCCAACACTTAACTTTCAACTTTCTATATGTCTTTTAGACTCCTGGCAGGCTTGAAGTAGGATTACCCAGTCCTTCCTCTTGAAGACCACTTTAGGTGAAGAAAGGTCGTAGAGTATTGGTTTCGCTATCGGAGTTGTATTCTTGACTGAAATAATGTTGATCTGGTGAAGGTGTATGTTGAAAATCGAGAATATTTTGGTTAAAAGCCAAAAAAATGTTGATTATCTATACTCACTGATGATTGCTCTTGAAGTTGTGTTGATAGACTTGAAGTCCACATAATTTTTTGAAATGTTTGAGAGTAATAAAAAATAAAACTGGTAAGACCAATTAAGTTGTAAAAGAATAAAAGTACAAAATAATATTGTTTAGCCAAAATCTATCGATTAACTATTGTATTGAAAAATTGAGAGGATTAGTACTTAGTAGCAAATAAGAATATACAAAAACGCTTACAGATAAAAGAAGTTGTGAATGCAATTGTGGTGTGAAATATGAGAACAGAATGAATCAATTTTTACACTTTTTAAACCTGACAAAAGACCAAAATATTCCTGCTAACTAGCCGTTTATAGTTGTTGGAAGGGTAAATTATAAAAGAACATAAAAGAGTTTGTTGAAGTATGGGTGGAAAAAAATACCTCGTAAGCTGTTATATAGCTGTTGGAGGGGGAGAATGTAATGTTTATAAAATATGGCTGTTGGAGGGAAGGAGGAAAGTTCAAAATTTTGAATTTTAGCGCACAGGCCAGACTTGGAATAAATACGGCCCTTATTATGCCTGAATAACGCATAAGGCAGAGCCTGCCTTTTTTTGGAAGAAAAATGGGCCCAGTCCCGGTCCATGCCCTAGACCCGCGCGGTCCAGGTTTGTAACTTTCATTGTTCAAGCCGGGTCGTCCCAGGCTTTTTTGGGACTAGTTTCAGGCTCTCAGCCCGTTTGACATCTTTATATTCAGTTGATTGACAGGAGGTGTTATCTATTAATCTTTTATGTTATTTAATAATGAAGTCTTTTTGTTAATGCATTGTATAAACCACAAATGTGACTATTTTATGACACATTAGTTTTTTGCGACTTACAGTGGACAGACTTTGACATTGAAGATGCAGTCTAGAGCAACATATCAGTTTGATGATATATGTATTACAAGCAATGACTCGAGTGTGTTAATTGTTCATCAACGACGGTGAATAAAATTTAAAGGTAAAACTAATAAATTGGGTTATTTAGACATGAATACCAACTACAAGCAACTTTGCGAGCTCAATCAAAACTCTTTTTATGAATACCTAGACTCTAGTGGTGTTTTTATGAATACTACAAAGAGGTATAATTTGTTTTCAACTGGTGCTACTAATGTTTATACCAACTTGATGATACCTTAAGCTTTTGACTATGGGATTATGTTTATTTCGTACTCTTGATTGGTTTGTTCGTTCGTTTTGTATACTTTAAAATTGTCAGTTTGTCATTTTTTTGTCATGTGCACTATTGTAGTATTATAACGTACTCATGTTTTTAATTATGATTTTGATTCTTTTTTTTTGTAGCCTATTTAATTTTATTTGAATTTCCATTCTCTATCTATCTATCTCTCCCTCCCTCCCCACCCCCGGGCACATAAATTATGTAAGTACATCATATATTGTTTCTGTGTCTGTTTCTTCTGGAATGTCACAGAATTTTGTTGTGAACTCCGAGAGCCAATATGCATGATTTTTGTGTTTTGATTGTGATTATTGTTATCATTAATTGCATAGTTCCCTTACCTGGATATGAGGTTAGGTAGATTCCTAAGCCTCAGATAATTTGTGAGCGAGAATATACTCTGAGAATGTGGATTAGGTTCAGATAAGCTATTCAATGATTCTGTATAAGATGAAAAATTGGTTGAACCCGGGATAATAGACCGCTAATTATTTGCTTTTGGAACTGGACGATTTTAACGGTTTAACTAAAACAGATAATTGAAGGATAAGGCTATAAGATTTTTGTAAATAATGTGAATGTGAATCAGAAGTGATGTGATAATTTAGAGCATTAAATGTCAGGAGAAGTGCAAGACATGTGAGTGTAGAAATCATATTTTGCGTTGTGTTAAGATCACACATCTCTCTGTAATGACTCCGATAACAGTTTGGACCTATTTGATTTAAGACACCCGAGCACGCAGCGAGACCATAGTGGTTATAATTTTGTATCGTTTGGTGAAGTATACGCAAAACTGTAAGTATGCAATACATAGTTATGTTAAGATAACACGCCTCTCGTGAACTCGACAATAATTTGGACTCAATGTTTTGAGGTATTAGAGTATGCAGTGAAAGCCTAGTAGCTACAATTTTTCTATCTGTTGTGAGGTGTAAGTGCCTATATGAATTGGTTACTCTACCCACATTAGCCTTGTAAACTGCAGGTCATGTGCAACCATCGTTTAGTATTTTGGTCTGTCGTATTAGAGCTTGACTTAATCTATTTGATATGCACGGAATTTGGAGTGGTGTAGATTATGCTCAGTGGGTTTTGTACCTGGTAAGTCATCGTTAGTGAAGTTCTGGAATAATTAGAGTGAAGTGATTACCCGACAGGGTTTCAGGTTAGCGTTATGATTTGGATTTAAACAGTTATGTCTGGGTATTCGTGGGACAAGAATTTGAGTGCGAAAGTCAGATGTAACTTAGCTATAATGAGATAGTTATTAGAGTTCTGCAATTGAAGCGTGATACATAGACGTTATAAGTGAAAGCATATCTGCGAGCAAATTTCGAGGACGAAATTTTTATAAGGGGGGAGGAATGTAATACCCCGAACTTCGGGAGTCGGTTAAAGTAACCATCTGAGCTCCAAAAAATTTATGAGCACTAATTTTGAGCGGTGCTCGATTACTAGTAGAACATTGAGGCTTGAAAAATTTTGGGGAAAAATGTAATTTTGATATTTTGGGGGGCATTTTCGTAATTTTGAAAAACTTTGGGGGCATTATTGTAAATTAATATTTTTAGCGATGAAAAATAATCAAATGGGTGGTAGTATATGTTTTAGTGACATTTGATTTAATTAATTAAGATTAGACTAATTTGGGGGCTTAATTGTAATTACATAAGATTTGGGGTCTATTTTGCAATTATGAAAAATTCGGGGGTTAATTTGCAATTCTTGAAAATTTGTACCTAGGTGTCAAATTCTTGGAGAAAGTCCTCTTGATTAATGCCACTCCTACTCTTTTATGTGGTACTAATGAAGAGTAGACCAAATTGAAAACAAAAGAAAAACAAAGGGGATTCGGGAAAGAGGAAAGGGAAAGGAAAAAAAACATAAGAAGAAACAGGAACAAAAAAATAAAAAATAAAAGAGAAACAAAGAAAGGAAGAAGCAGAATAGGGGAGCTCAGAGGAAGGAGGAAGAAAACAGTGAGGAAAAGGGGAAAATTCCAGCCGTTCTCAACAGGTGAACCACCCAAAAGCTCTAGTGTGCATATTCTAGTGTCTGTTTATGGCATTATGTGTATGTTTCGTAACTGTGGAGTGAGTGGGAGTGAAGTGCGTGAGGTGAGTTGGATGTGTGTTGCGGCAGTGGGTGTATGTGAAATTATGGAAGATTTAAAGTGTAATTATGGACTATATAATGGAATGGAGTGTTAACGGGTTAGGGAAATAATTTTAGGTTTGGTTGTGAGTATGGTGGAGGGATGAGAGTGGAGTGAACAATGTGAAGATGTGTGTGGCAGTAGATGTTCTTGAGAGTGTGCATTTAGGGTGTGTGTGTGTGTATGTTTGATAATAGGTGTTAATTGTGTGTTTAAGTGTATGTTGTAGTCAGTTAGGGTGGTGTACTGTGGTTTTAATGATTTGAAGTGGGTTGGAAGTGAGGTAGTGTGTGGTTGTGAAGTGAGTGTGGGATGAACATCTCGGCTGAAGGAAGAAGACAGTTGTGTGTTCTTAAGGTGCAATAGTGTGTGCCCAAATCTGAAGTAACTGTTATTGTCGCTAAAGATGAAAATTAATTTAGGCATTTTTTCATAAATTTTTATAAATAGTTAGGGCCAAAATTAGATAAAGTGCAAAACTATAACCCCAATGTTTTTACGAGATGTATGCTCCGGAATATTTCAAAAATTTTCGGTATCTGTGAAAGGCGCTAAATTGGCGTACCGATTAAAAAAAATTTATCAAATTATTTAGCTTAGCAAACCAAGCTATTTTGATCTGAAAATTTTTAAAAAAATATTATTTTACTGATATAATTCATATTATAAAATTTTGTATAATTCCGAGGTCGATAAGTATTTTTCGCGAAACTGACCTTTTAGCGCTCGGTTCGGGACTTTTGGGCAAAAATTTTATAAAATACTTGTTAGCCCAAAATGACTTCAGGATGTTTAAAATAGTATTTTAAGATATTTTGAAAATTTTTCAGTGTTAGAAACCCACAGGGGCATTTTGGTAATTTGCCACCCAAAATGGGTATTTTGGTAATTTGACCTAAGAAAGATATTTTTGCATAAATTCACATATGGGAAGCTTATTTTAGGGATTTTGCTTACGGAAAGGCCGTTTGGGTAATTTAAGTCCGAGAGGGGCATTTTGGTAATTTTACACCCCAGGGGCGTTTCGGTAATTTTACATACCCGGTAAGGGGGTTCATTTTGGGGAGTATGTGTGAGTCCGTATTAAGTTATAATATTGTACTTTAGACTATATTCTAATGATTCAATTATTCCGTTTAGGTTAAAGACTTTCGGTTAGCTAATTTAGCTGTGAATCCAGGTAAGGGTTTCTGTCCGAGCCTCAAGCCATCAGTTTGCTTTCGAAATTATTCTTTTGTTATTTACGACCATTATTGAACTCTAAGTATGCATTGATTTCGATATGTTCTTACCAAGTAAACCCTGATGTTGAGCCTGATTTAATTATTGAACTCCTATCAGTGCTCACTTTTTATTTCATATTGAGCATTGATATGTGTATTGATTCTGAGATATATGTCTTCTGTATATTGACATGGGAATCTATTTTGTTTTGAGGCGGGCATTATAAGGCTGTTCTAAATCCTACGTGCAATGCAGGCTAGTACCTAAATGGACTAATATTTTGGTACATCATGCATGTGTACATTTTCTGAGCCTTGCTTGTATGGCATTGTTACTACCCATGATCAGTATATTCTGAATTTATGTGCATTGTATTTGAATTTATTTATTGTTAAAAAAGTCTGAGAATAATTGTTTGAAATCCCTTAACTGTTTGTCTTTGAATTGTGGTAACTCCCTTCGAGATTGCTTTGTATATGACCTTACTGAGCTCTCAAAAACTCACCATTTGTTTGACTCCCTTCTGCAGATGACGATCAGCTGTCGCATGTTCGGCAATGGGTTAGATTCTGTGTGAGATTCCGATGAACCCATCACTACTGGGTAGTGTGACCCTTGTGCGGGTCTGTACCGTTGATTTATTTTATCAGGTTATTGAGAACCTAGGATTTAATTGTTAAGTTTGAACAGTTATTACAATCTTGTATTTTAAGGAACTTAGATCAGTGTTGGACTAGATGCTTTAAAGTATGTGTTGGTGAATAGATTTGACAGGTTTGATGTGACCTGGTAGGTTAACGACCCGAGAGTTTGGGGCGACAGAGATCCGGATTCCTGGCGCGTTACACTCCACTTCACTCTGAAAGTCTGGCAACAATATACTCCAATGATACCACTAATTTGCACATTATCCAAGCTAATTTTGGCAGTCTTAATTCAAAATAAAAGGTGTCATATTCCAGTTTTGTAAGCCATTCCCTATTTCAAACATTTTTTTTTGTTTTTATTTATGATTAATAATGCTTATTTTTTTTACAAATGATTTTACAATTAGTTATATAACGAATCATTACATTAACTCTGAATTGTTTGCACTTTTATTCTTAAATTTGATAATCAGATTAGTAGTTCTCTCTTTTTCCTTCCCTTCTCTTACACGCCTGTTCTCTCGCACTCTCTGAACACCCATTTTTTCCACTTCCTTTTCCTGTGGTTCAGAAATTTACGTGTTTAAAATTTAGATTATTACTGTCAATGTTACTTAAATTTCAAAAAAGGAAAGCCTGAGTTGACATTTAATGGTGCTTATGTAAATATAGGCTTAAAAGCAACATTAATGCAATCATTGAGAAATACTATCTATACCCTTTCATGTATTTATTCACTTTTTTAAAAATGTATTTTAAAAACAATATTAATGTTTAAGTGATTAGCATAAGGTGAAAAAAGGAGTCTTTATAAATAATTAAGTACTAGCCAATGTGCACAAAATTAAAATTAGGGATAATATCACTTATGTCCTTTAGTTTAGGGGTAAATTATAGCCGAGGACACAAGTTTGTGTTTATATCAGTTATATCCGTTGAACACACGAAATACAAACATTAGCAAATTGTTGTGTAAAATGACATAAATGCCCTCTAGACAAACCACTCCTCTCTCTTTCCATTCTCTTTTTCTATCCCTTCTCAAACCCACTGAATGTAACACCCCCGTTAATCCGGAGCTCCGTCGCCCCGAACTCCCCGGTCATTAACCTGCCATATCACATCAAACCTGTTAGATCTGTTCACTAACACATACTTTAAAACATCTAATCCGATATTATCTCAACATTTTTCAAATGCAAGCTTACAAGGCTGCTTGAATTCAAACTGTTAAATTCTAAGTTCTTTACAAACTCAAGTTCTTACAGAACGAGTTGACCAAACTGATCCACACAGGGGTCTCCCTACACAGTAGTGATGGGCTCATCGGAATCTCACGCAGACTCTAACCCATTCCCGAACCTGCTACAGCTTGTCATTTCCTGCAGAAGGGAGTCAAATGGAGGGTGAGCTTTTGAGAGCCCAGTAAGGTCGTACAAAGACTACCAACAGGATTACAAAATGATTTCAAAGAATCCAACCGACGAAAATTTCCAGAATACTTCAGATGGTCAAAACTTAATGACTTCCAAAAGGATCAAAAACTCATCAGAAATAGATACTAAAATAAACCAGAACAATCAGGATCGATTCCCAAAAGAACAATCGACAATAGATCATTTCCAAGTACAATGAAGGTTTTTCAAAGGATTTCAACAGAAGCACAGATCATTTCAGATAATACTTTTCAGACATTTCTGTAGCAGTCACAGCAATATACAGAACAGAGAAAATCAAAAATCAATGTTGATCCTGGGCGATTGCAATGCCATTCCGGCACGCTAACAGAATGTACACATGCATGATGTACCATAATAATTACTAGTCCATTTAGGTACTAGCCTACATTCCATGCAGGATTCAGACCAGCCTTATAACGCCCACCTCAGAATAGAACAGATAACCCAGGTCAACACAAAAAATTAACAATATCAGTGAGCTTTAATATAAGCTCAATCACCGAAGTCAATTCGGATCCCAATAACAATAATCATACTGGCATAAGTCAGCATTCAGAATTTTCAGAAGAAAATCACAGATAAACAACAAAGATGATTGTGAATAGATATCAGATTTGGACATAATAATTCAGAAGAATGGATACAGAAAATGATCAACTTTTCTCAGCATGCAATACATGCGAACATCACAAGAATTCCAAATAATTGAGTTAGGTTCAATATTAGGGTTTTCTGGGTAATAACATGCTGATAGCCATACAGAATTCAGAGTTCGGCATTAGCCATAAATAAATCAAATGAGTACTTACGAGTACGAGCAATAGAATAAGGGTTCGGACAAAGTCCTTACCCAAGGTTCAAATAAAATCCCTTACCTGGATCCGCAGCTAAATTATCCTAACTGGAAGTCTTTAGCTTTAACCTAAACGGAATAATCGAACCATTAGAATACAGCCTACAGAATAAAATTATAACTTAATACGAACTCACACATGCTCCCAAAATGAACCTCCCCTCACCAGGTATGTAAAATTACCGAAACGCCCCTAGGGTGTAAAATTACCGAAATGCCCCTCTCGGACTTAAATCACTCAAACGGTCTACCGTAAGTAGAATCACTGAAATAAACTTCCCATATGTAAATTTATGCAAAAATACCTTTCTTAGGTCAAATTACCAAAATACTCCTTCGGGGTGGCAAATTACCAAAATACCCCCGTTACACTTTAATTTTCAAAACAACTTTTCCATAAGTAAAGTCACTAAAATAATCTTACTGTACATAAATTTACTTCAAAATACCTCTTATAGGTAAAATTACCAAAATACCCCTTCGGGGTGGTAAATTACCAAAACACCCCTGGGGGTTTCCGGCATCGAAAGAAATCTCAAAAATCTCTTAAACTGCTATTTTAAACATCCTGGTATTATTTTTGGCCTAAAAAGTATTTTAGAAAATTTTCATCCGAAAATCCCGAACCGGTGTTCGGACATAGCGCTAAAAGGCCAGTTTCGCAAAAAATATCTATCGGACTCAGAATGGCCCGAAAATTTATAATATGAATCATATCAGTAAAATAGAGTTTCCATAAAAATTTCAGATTAAAATAACTTAGTTTACTAGGTTAATTAATTTGATAAATTTCTTTAATCGATACCCCATTTTAGTGCCCTTCGCGGATCCCGAAAATTCCCAAAAAATTCCAGAGTGTACGTCTTGTGAAAATATTAGGGGTTACAGTTTTTTACTTTGTATAATTTTAGCCCTAACTATTTATGAAAATTCGTGGAAAAAACTGCCTAACTAATTTCATATATTTAGTGACACTAACAAGTACTATTCAAATCACACACCTACTATTTCACCTTATTCACACCTACTTCTCTCCTCCCACCTTCAGCCGAAGCACATGGCTGCTTCAACTCAACATACACCCATTGGTTTGTCCTCAATACACTAGAAGACACCTACGTGGACTACTTAACATCCACTAACATAATTCAAATACAATTACACCTCCTTACACCAACCCATACACACGGATTATCACAATTGTACACACCCGCACACCAAGAACACACACAACTCTTCCTCGGGCACACTCAAGCTACTCATAATCTCACCCAATTCAATTCTTACATAACAGTAATCCCTCCAAACACAATATCACATCAAAATCATCCACCATCTACCTCCTGCGCATGAAGAACACACGCTCACACATGCGGTATACCCATATGCTCACTCACAGTGTTAAACACACACTCACACAGGGCTAAGATTACATCTAAATTGATACATAGGTAAATTATAAACTAATTAAAAATCACCTTGAGAAGATTTGCCCGAAACCCCTCTCTGTTCCTTCTTTCTCTGTGTCTTCTTCTTTTTTTTCTTCTATATTTTCTTCCAGCGTGCACTGTTCACGACTTTTCTTATTTTCATTTTGGCCCCAAATTTTCTTTCCTTTTAAGTTAGCTTCTCATCAAATAAAATTAAAAAAAAATCAGATTAGTCACCAAAACCAGGTGGCCCTTGTACATAATCTGGTTCCTGAAATTTTGACACCAAGACATCAAATTTCCAAATTTACAAAATAATCTCTTAAGTTTTTTTTTTCCAAAAATTACGAAAATGCCCCCGAAATTTTGAAAATTATATTTTTACCCCAAAATTCTTTTAAGTTCCTATACACTACTAATACTCGAGCATTATTTAAATTTAATGCCTGTTTATTTTTTCGAGCCCAGATCGTATTTTTAACCCCTCCGAAGTTCGGGATATTACACTAAACCACCATTGTCATTCACCTTCTACCACCCTCGCAAACCCACTTCCACATCCAATACCCCACCACTAAGAAATTATATATTGAATCATTACTACCATTCGCTGCCACAACACTAGACTTGCCATCCTTATCATCCCACTTCAACTGCTTTTTTGGACCAAAATAATTAATCAAATCCCAAGCCTCAAAGAAATTAAATATCCTC
Source organism: Escallonia herrerae (assembly GCA_033070095.1). Taxonomy (NCBI): domain Eukaryota; kingdom Viridiplantae; phylum Streptophyta; class Magnoliopsida; order Escalloniales; family Escalloniaceae; genus Escallonia; species Escallonia herrerae. The sequence continues at coordinate 201,725 of JAVXUP010001120.1, forward strand.
CGAACCGAATCCATATTTGCAAGTATGCTTTTCCTGGCCTCTGTAAAGCTTATCCTCTACCCAAGATTCTCCCTGAAATTTCTAATAGTATTTGAAAACCTGGGGTCTTAAACGCTAATCTCCTGTCAAAAAACTCCTATAGGAATCGGGACTCGCAGCACTCCACATTGTTCCACGAAAACCACCCTAAGAAGCATTGGCACCATACCCAGATCTAGGTACGGTGGATAGGGATGGAGATCTAGGTATGATGGCAGCAGATGGGATGGAGATCTATGTAAGGTGCCATGGTGGTGGTGGATCGAATCTGTGATGAGTTTGTGGTGGGTTTAGTGACTGGTGGTGCCCCGTTGACTGGCTGGTGTATGGCTACCGATGGTGGTGGTGTGGGTGGGTATGGGTGTGGTTTTGGTGTTGGAGGTGACGCCGATGGTAGGACAACCGTGGAGGTAAGTGGTGGCCTTCTGTTTTGGAATTAGACAGAGAGGGCAAGACAGATATAGTCTAGTCTATGAGAAAGAGAAAGAGGAGAGGAAATGGAAAGAGAACAGAGAAAATGGGAAGGCCGACGAGGTGTGTAAAATATGTATAGGGGTAGTATTGTCATTTTTAAAATACGGTATTGCCAAATCAACAAAAAACGTTAGTTAGGGTCATAGAACCCTAACAGTGGTCATATCTGATACAAATTTTTAACATTTTGGATAAGAGTGCAAAATGTTAAAACTTGTATCCTTGACTGTAATTTACCCCTAAACTCAAGGATATATGTGATATTATCCCTTAAAATTACTTATATGAATTCTGTGAAAAATAAAGATTACGTATAAATATTTATCGTTACATTTGATAAAATTACAAAAATAAAGTTAAAATGTCTTATTCTTACATCATGCTTGATATTATTATTTTCATAATAGCAACCATCCTTGTTGGATGTATCTTGATTATATATTTTGGATGTATTTTGATTATATTTTTGGAATGATTATATGTTTGATTATATTTTTGATAAAATAAAGTTAAAATGTATATTTTGTAAACCAAAAATGACATCTTATGTAATCTTTTCTCCACATAATTTGATTAAATTTTCTTTTTGGCCGATCCTACAAAAATTGCCTATTTTTAAATTAAAAAGATTCTGTAAGTACTTTTATATATTTACCTTTTTACACTTTTTATTATTTCTCTTTCTACATTTAACACTCCACTAACCCATTTTCTCTCTCCTAGTTCACTCCCCCCTCCAAATGGTAGAATGTAAAACACACAATATATAAATCTTTAATCTACGTGTAAAAAAAATTGATTAAATTATGTAGAATATAATAGTTTTTTAGGATTTAAGATTTTTATTTTTATATCACTTTTTTGAAAAAAAATGGGAATGTCACTTGTCATTATGTAACACTAAAAAAGTATCACATTAAATTATATTTTTCCTTAATAAGTAGCATAGATATATTATTAATTGTAATATACTCTCTTCGTCTCACATAAATCGCTCAGTTTGACTTTGCACATATATTAAGGATTTAAGTTTTATATTGTGTGTTTCTCATTTTACAGTATAGAGAGGGGGGAGGGGGGTAAAGAAAATATTGATTAGTTGAGTGTTAAATGTGGAGAGAGAAATAGAATAAAAAAGTGTAAGAAGGTAGACCGAGTAAGAGAAATGAGTTGGTGAGAGTTAAATGTTAAAAGAGAGAAATAAAATAAAAATTATAAAAAAAATGTAAAAAAGACTTAAGAGAATCTTTTTTAATTTGAAAGTGATCACAATTTAAAAAGAAAATATGATAAATTTATATGAGGCGGAGGAGTAGTTTTAATTAAAACCTTTGGCTAACTAAAGAGCAATCATCGTTCGCAATAATTCCCTTCATTTTACATAGGGTTAATTACACCTATGTCCCTGAGGTTTGGAGGTAATTACACGCGAGGACACAGTTTCAAAATGTAACATTCCGTGACCAAACACTTTTAAAATGTATCAGACGTGTCCATCCGTTACAATTCCGTCCAAAAATTGTACTTTTTTAATGATGTCAGCAATACGTATTTTTAAAATGACGATACTACCCCTTTATATACAGAATATTTCAAAAATTTTAAGTTAAGATTTTAAGTCTTAATTTAAACATTAGGGTTTCAAAACCCTAATTTACAAATTAGGGTTTCTATATTTAATTTCTCAATCTGTCAATTAGCTTCAAAAACCTAATTTGTAAATTAGGGTCTCAATCTGTCATTTCTCAAAGGTCTCAATCTGCCAATTAGGGTTTCAAATCCCTAATTTGCAAATTAGGGCTTCAAAACTCTAATTTGCAAATTAGGGTTTCAATCTGCAATTGCAAATTAGGGCTTCAAAATCTGAAGATTGCAACCTCTTGTCGCCGAATAGGGACCTGAACTCGATTAGGCGATGGAGCTACCGGCGGCGTGGGGCGATGGAGCTGCTGGCATGGAATGAGGGAGTGGGTTGCTGTGGGGGAGGAGAGAAGAGATGAAGGGGAAGAGTGACGTCGCCGGCGATAGGTTTCGACGCCGGCAGGAGATTACACGCGGTGGCTTGGGGTGGGCGGTGACGAGGAAGAGGGAGGTAGACGGGGTGGGCGGTGACGGGGTGACGACGAAGGGGGGGTCAGGCAGGGTGCGGCGCCGGGGAAGGGGAGGCACGCGGAATGGGTGGGTGGGTGACGGGGAAGGGGAGGCAGGCAGGGTGGGTGGGTGACGGGGAAGTGGAAGGGGGAGGTAGACGGGGAAGGGGTAGGTAGAGTATCAGGATTTCAACTTTTATTTAGGGGCAACTTGGTCTTTTTGTCAGAACCGTAAGTATTTTTGTATTTCATTTGTCAATGAATATAAGTGTTACATTTTGAAACTTAATGTACTCGCATGTAATTACCCAAACCTCAGGTCGGTGTAATTAGTCCTTTTACACATGAGAGTACCAACATTTCCGGTTATTAACCAACCTCCCACGAATATCATCACTATGCCCTGCTTCCCCTTTTCTCTTCACCAAAAGCTTAGGGTTTTTTCAACTGTTCGGATCTCTGTATGAACTCATCACTTCGTGATCTTTAGGGTTTCCTTTGCTTTCTGCAATTTTGACGAATGAGGATTTGAGGAAATGTGGGTTTCGGATACTTTGTGCACACCCGATGTTTGTTGAATTGTCGCTTTTGGGGTTCCTGAGAGATGAGTTGATCTCTTTGTATATTACGCAGGTTTGGTCGTTCTAGTTTTTGCTTTGCATTTGCGTTGAAGCAGCATAATCTATTGTTTTTATGGGATTTTGGTTTGATAGTTACTTTGAAGTTGGATTTGTCGAAAAATGTTAGCCTTTTATGGTCCGTAAGTTTTGGGGTTTTTGATGGGTATGGATTTAGTTGGATTATTATGGTTTTATGGATAATGGTTGTGAGGATACTAATATTTTGAAGTTGGATTTGTCTGGGAGTTGTAAGAGTGCATTTTAGTTGGATATTATCTTTAAGGCAGATGGGTTGGAATAGTATCTGGTAATACCAACTGTTTTGAGGTTGGATATGTTTGGAAGTGGTTAGTTTGCATTCTTAGTTGGCTTATTATGGTCTTTATGACAAATGGGTTGGGATAATTTCTGGTGTTCAAGGAAGAGGTTTGTTTGTTTGTGGGGTTTGTAACAATGAAGAGGGTGAAAAGCGAAATTCCTGTTGTAAGGAGGTTCAAATTGTCACATCTTTTGTTGGGTATCGCTGCATTATACTTGATTTTTATCTGCTTCAAGTTTCCTGACTTTTTTGAAGTTGCAACCGTGTCAAGCGGCAGTGATACTTACGTGGGTTTGGATGAGTTGCCGGTTGGGGATGTCAAAGATGGAGAATCAAGCAAACCTTTATTAAATTCTGCTTTTCCGGGTAATTCACACAGGATTTTAGAGGATAATGAGTATCAGAATGCGCCTACAATGCCACGGGAGGAAGCATTAGTGGAGAAGAAAGGTAGACCGCTGCCCTTAGGGCCTCTCCGGCATCATTATGGTCGATTAACAGGTGAAATTTTGAAGCAAATGAATAGGACAAGTGATTTATCAGTATTGGAGAGAATGGCGGATGAGGCTTGGACGTTAGGCTTGAAGGCATGGGAAGAAGTAGCTAAATATGATGGAAAGGAGATTAGGATGAGTTCTATACTTGAAGGGAAGCCTGAAACGTGTCCCTTGTGGGTATCAATGAGTGGTGAAGAGTTGGCCAGGAGAGACCATCTCATGTTCCTTCCTTGTGGACTTGCTGCAGGTTCTTCAATTACAGTAGTAGGAACACCTCATTCCGCTCATCATGAATATGTACCTCAGCTTGCTAAATTAAGGAGGCGTGATGCCTTAGTTTTAGTTTCGCAGTTTATGGTTGAATTGCAAGGATTAAAATCTGTGGTTGGGGAGGATCCGCCAAAGATCCTGCATTTAAATCCTCGACTGAGAGGAGATTGGAGCCATCGACCGGTGATTGAGCACAACACCTGCTACAGGATGCAATGGGGCACAGCTCAAAGATGTGATGGCCTACCTACAAAGAACGATGATGACATGCTTGGTAAAAAAGTTAATTTAATTTTGATTTCTTTCTCCATTTGTAGTTTTTATGTAAACTGTTGGGGAATATTTTAGACAAGCCTTGAGAATCTCTGCTTTTGCCACGAAATTGATTGAGATTCTTGATATGGTGATTCCATATGTAGAAGCTGAATCCATGCATTAGATGACTTTTCTCGTGCAATGGTTGAGACAAATGCTGCCTCAAGTTTTTTTGGCAAAGAGAACTTAAGAATTTCCCTAACATATTGGAAATGGGGAAGTGGGAAGAAATTCTTATACAGATCGTGTAGTTGTTTAAATGTTTATTTACATGTATACTTGATCTGCTGATATGGCTAGCCCTAATGCCAAAGTACATGTGGCTTTTGCAAGCAATGTGCAGTTACAGAAACAAGTGCCACACTTACCCTCAAACGCACATTGCTTTGGCAGAAGTTACCTACTTTGGCAATTGGGCTAGCCGCTGATATCCGTAAGGGAAAACAGCATGCAGCTTCCATAGGTTGATAACAGAAGTTTGGTACTTATTCTGAGACGGGATTGTTTACTGTAGAGATTTTAACGGCAACATTTATTAGATAGGGTTGTATTTTTCTATAATGCATGATTTTGTTTCACACCACGAGTAGTCTTGGTAACTAGTACTTCAATAACTTTCTATGCAATGTCTCTTGGACTTGAAAGTAATTGTATAAGCTCCTCAGTTACGTCCTCACCTTGTTTTCAATTCCCATATTCTTGTAAAATTTGATGAACACGTAATTTATTGCTTTTACATTTTTAGGACTTGATGCTTTAGCCATATGGTCTTCAACATATATTAGTGTCCTATCTTTGTGTTGTTTTGGAAAGGATGGTGAAATTCTGTATGCTTACTAGAAATCCTGAATTTTGCCTCAAATGGTATTGCTTTGTATTACATCTTCACGTAAGTTAGATTCTTTTAACCCCTTCTGTCCCTTTTGGCACTGCCTTTTACCCATTGGATTTACACATAGTACCTTATGTTTGGCAGTTGATGGATTTCTGAGATGTGAAAAATGGATGCGGAACGATATTGTTGATTTAAAAGAATCCAGGACAGCCTCATGGTTCAAGCGATTCATAGGGCGTGCCCAGAAACCAGAAGTTACGTGGCCGTTTCCGCTTGTAGAGGGTAAATTGTTTGTAATGACTCTGCGTGCTGGTGTTGATGGATACCATGTACATGTTGGTGGTCGGCATGTGACTTCGTTCCCCTATCGGACGGTATGTTACTGGGCTCGTGATTTTTTTTGTCTTAACTTCATGACTGCTCTTATAATTCTGCATCCAACTTGATGATTCTGTAGGTCCTATACCAGATTGCACAGCTAAACATAGTTGTTTAAAGTCGATAATCTTGATGTTTTCCTCATTGCAGGAAGAACAGGAGTATGATGTGTTTAGTTTGTCAGGATTTCTTTATCTACGTCTCTTTTTGGTCGAAAGTTATTTTTATATACCGCTTCTTCATTTCTGACCACCTTATCTTGGATCATGCATTTACAGCTCTATATCCATTTAAAATCTCTCGTATGACTGTGACTGTCTGTTTTTTGTTATTTCTGCTGCTACAATGATCATGGGATTCTTGTTTGGTGGATGATCATGGAAATTCTTTTTTTGGTGGATGTTTGCCACGGCTACAGGGATTTACGCTTGAAGATGCAACAGGATTGGCAATTAAAGGTGATGTGGATGTTCATTCAGTTTTTGCTACCTCGCTGCCAACCTCCCATCCAAGTTTTTCACCCCAAAGAGTGTTAGAAATGTCTGTGAAGTGGAAATCTCATCCTTTGCCCAAAGGTCCTATTCGACTTTTTATAGGGATTCTCTCTGCAACCAATCACTTTGCTGAGCGTATGGCCGTGAGAAAAACATGGATGCAATCTTCCGCTATCAAGTCTTCAGATGTAGCAGTTCGTTTTTTCGTTGCTTTGGTAAGGTTCCCACTTTTAATTTTTTACTTTAAATACTTGGGGCCTGTCTGCTTACTCTTTCGATATGTTAGCTAATTCTTGCTTGATATACATTTTTCATTTTATTTTCGTTAGAAAATTTTCAGTTTTTGTCTATTTCTGAAAGTACCTTTTGGAGGTATTTTTGGCTATTCAATTTATGAATTACATAAAGAGTCGAGTCATTTTGGAGGTTGCAACAAAGGGGATGCAGAACTGGGTAGTTATGCAGATGTTTTGGACTAAAAAGTTCAGAAGATACGGCACATGATAACATTACATTTTGCATGGAGTCGGATTCCAGTAAGATTACACACATCAGTATTTCAGTGGTTACTGCATTTTTCCATGACTGGTATGGGACCAGTAACATTACGAACTTTGACTAGTACGGAAAGTTTTTGGAATACAAACAGATGATATATGCTACAGGTGGATTCTAAAAATGTGATAGCAACCAAAAATTCTGCCTTTACCACAATGGAAGGATGAAGAGGACATAGATAGACTTGCTAATGATAAGAGGACATTGTGTTGTTTGTGGAGATGTGACACTTTGGAAGCTGGTATGGTTAGCTTAAGCTACCGGCCTTAAATGGGATGTGCTAGATTTCTTGTTAGCAGGCGTTGAGGAGCCATGATATGAATTATGAAGCAGGATGAGTATGGTGAAAATTTAGCCGTCTTTGTTATATACCCCACTTTTTACCCGCAATGCTGCTGATTATTTTCCAAATAATTGTTCTGAGTCCTAGAGGGTGTAATGAGAGCAATTAGGTTAGTTAGGAGATAATAATGCTTTAATGCCACTCACTTAGCTAGTAGATAATCCAGTCAAAGCATTTGAGTCATGGACAACTTGTCTGCTTTAGAGATTCTTGAACCTTGCCTGAACTGCTGTAATAACGCGACTTTGAGAACTTGATTTAAAGCTCTTTCAGTTGGTTTTATCTTGGGTTTTGATCAAAGGTAGCTCTAGGGTTTTGGTTAGGGTCTATGGTAGGAGAGGGTAAAAAGTGCTCTTGACCTCCAATCAGCTTAGAGGCTATAAAGTCAAAGGGATAGGTAGGGATTGAGCAGAGATCTGAAGGCAATGAGGATATGTTTTTTCTACCTGAAAGACTTATGAGCAGGACCCATTTTTCTGGATAAGTATATCAAGGGTTCCCAAAGGAGAGGGGATGGGTGGGTGAATTTCATGTACACTGCATGTATACAAAGATAAGGATAATGAAATTCCAGCCCATGTCAAAGCTAATAGACACCTCCAAATGCATAACCCAGACTCAACAGCTACAAAGAACATATAGAAAATAGCTGCACCTGTCTTTATATGATAAAGTTATCAAAAAGATCCACAAAAGATGATGTCCGTCCTGCCTGAGACTGAGAACTCTTATAACTTCATCATCACTAACACCGCGGGATGTTAAACCCCCTCCAAAAACAGAAGATTTAGCTACGCACCTAAAACTTAAAAAGTTCTTACAGAACTGAGGAATTTTACTTTAACATCAGCAACTATTTCTCGGGAGCTGGACCACATTTCTCCACCAATACAGCACGACCCCGTTCAACCTCTGAACTTTTCAGTTGTAGCACCATAAACCCCAGTAGAAGTCAAATGAACTTATTTCCTCACCTTACAGGAGATTGACAACAAGCCTATCCAAGGAGTCAGCTCAAATATCATCTATTGTCCGAAGCACCTTTTAAACCTAGAAGAGACCATTCACCATATGTACCAATACATGACTCCAAAATTTATCTTCCATTTCTTTATCATCGACTTCACAATAGCTCGTCTATGTGGATCACTTTGGCCCCACACATTCGAGAATGACCAAAAACTTTGTGATGAAGCAATTTTAGTCCCATGCCAGTTCTTGTATCTCCCTCTCCGTCCTCCCCCTCGAAGCATGTTCCCCATGGATTCCCTTTGAGTTCTTACAATTTTAATGTACCTTTGAGATAACCCTCTTTAGCTCCCTTCCATGTTTTCTAGTTTTTGACTTGCTTCTCTGGCCCTTTTACTTCCACCTTGTTTTATTTTCTCTCTCTACTTATATGTAAAATGTACATGTAGAATCCAAGGAAGGAGGTGAATGCAATTTTAAGGGAGGAGGCTGCTTACTTTGGTGATATCGTGATTTTGCCATTCATGGATCGCTATGAGCTAGTGGTTCTCAAAACTATTGCCATCTGTGAGTATGGGGTACGTTGAGTTTATCTTCTATTTTCCACTACATTTTTTCTGCTTCAATACCATCAGTTTTTAGGTGGATCCTACATTAAATTTGACTATACACTCAGGTTTCATAACTATTTGTTATGCAGCTCGAAAATGCTACAGCTGCATACATCATGAAGTGCGATGATGACACTTTTGTTAGGGTGGATACCGTCATAAAAGAACTTGAAGGTGTCTCACCTAGAAGGTCTCTTTATATGGGCAATCTTAACCTCTTGCATCGACCTCTTAGAACAGGGAAATGGGCAGTTAGTTATGAGGTATGACACCTTTGCTCGTGGGCAATCTGCATCGTGAATTCTGGACATTTTTCCATTGTATGTGGGAATTATTTCAATATTTGGTTTCATGCTTCGACTTTGTTAAGAAAATCTAAATTCCTAAGCAAGTTGCATGTTTGACATTCCTGCTTGGTTATCTGAAGGATAGTTGTTTAATATTTTCAGGAATGGCCGGAGGAAGTTTACCCTCCTTATGCCAATGGGCCTGGATATATAATTTCAAGTGATATTGCCAAATTTGTTGTTGCCCAACATGTCAATCGAAGCCTAAGGGTTTGTAGCATCACGCTCCTAATTTGCCGTTATTAAAACTTGGAAATTGGATTTTTTTACTGAAGCATCTCTCTGTTGCAGCTCTTCAAGATGGAGGATGTGAGCATGGGAATGTGGGTTGAGCAGTTCAACAGCACCACACCTGTCAAGTACTCCCACAATTGGAAGTTTTGTCAATATGGTTGCATGGAGGACTATTACACTGCTCATTACCAATCCCCAAGGCAGATGATTTGTCTGTGGGACAATTTGGCAAGGGGTCGAGCACAGTGCTGCAACTTTTGAATGAGAAAGCTGTGATTAGTGAGGCAGTGCGTTGAATTCGCGCCGTAAATGTGGCACCATCTTAAAATGTGTTCCTTCACCAATTGGCAGCTATGTCCATGTAAGTGGACTACAAGTATGGCTGCTTCGACTAACTGGCATGGTTTGATGATTATTGTTGCTTGTGGTGATTTCTAGCCATGGCTTGGTATTGGGCCCCTATTTCCAAGACAGCCACATTGTACAAGTGAGTTGTATGGGATTCATGCGACATTGTACTATGAAACAGAAACCATTTTTTTGGAACAGAACAGAAAACTATTGAAGTTGCATGTTTTGTCACATGGGCAGATTTCACGCTCACTTCCTTTAATATAGATCATCATTTTAGTGCACATAGGTCTCATGTACTCTCCAAACTAATATTCATTCTACTGTGTATTTCATTCGATTGTCTAGCCAAGTTGCAAGAGTTTTACCTATTTGATCAATTTTGTGATGATGTACTTGGGTTTAATTACTGTCACACTTGATGATATTGCCTTCCGTTTGAGTAGATATTGTCATATTGAGGGCTGTAGTCAGTGTGGTGACATGCTATTTCAGCTATTAAGACGTACACTGGGGAATATTCGCACGACATTTCTCGTACCATGGTAAGGGCACCAGAGACATGCATCTGCATAGAGTTCCATGGCAGTTGGTCACTCGAGAATCACGGGACCTGAGTTCTGTGGATCACAATCTCTGCTGTGACAAATAAGTATCACTGAAAACATTTTATTTTAAAGATAAAATGTAAGTGCTGGAAAGGTTGGCAACATTTAAATACACTAAAAGTGACGTCTTTTGTCTCTAAGCTCTTGCTATTATGCAGAAATGTACTGATGTACCCCTCCACCCTCACCGCACTTCACTCATTCCACTCCGTGCACCATCTTTCCCATGCTACGAGCCTTGTCGTCATTTCATCTGCAGTAAATGTGACTGGAATTAATGTCTTTGTCAATAGTTACTCCTTTTTCTAAGAGGAGTAATGACTCAAGATTATACAGTATTTACTCACTTTTAAGAGCACGTAACACGAAGCTTGCCATCTTCAATCGAGCAGCAACAGCACCACAATACTTGATTTAACATATTGAAAAGGAAATGTTTCTTCCCCTTGCCTCCAATATGCCTTTGGTGATAAAAAGGCGCTCCTTGATGCTTTCTTAATGTGCATGTTCCACCTTTTGTGTTCATGAAGCAGGTCGGTCTAGATTTATGGTAGTATGACTTGGAGCACTTTGATATGACTTGGAGCACTTTGACTTCTATGGCACGTCTTTTGACTTCTTTGCTTGTAATAGGTAAATTTTCTTTCCCTCCTTAAGAATGTAATTTACCAAAAATAAAGATAATTAATGGGAAGGCCTGCAGAACCCCTTGGAGCTAATCCTAACATACCTATTTATCTGAGTTGTATATTCAATGTATAATCTTTGATTTGCCCGTATATGTTAACTTTACACAGGCTTAATGATAATGTTGTCTTATCACTGAATTAACAATTGAAAAGAATAAAAAAATCAAAATATTGGTAGATTTTGACGTCCGAAAAAGAGGAATATATACTTCCAAACTTGCCCTTGAAAGACTGCCACTGTACTGGAACCCTGCTGGGGGAATTTAGTAAGCAACTTGTATTTAAAACTTAGGAACATTGGAGATTATGACATTCCATATTTCCATGGAATTGTTGTTGCAGTATCAGGGGAAGTTCATGGTTTAATGCGTATCGAATATTGGTAGCTGTGCATTGAATTGAATAATAATGAGTAATAATCTGACAAATAAAGAGACTTATGTGAGCTGCACGTGCAACGTTATCGATGCTTTCCCCATTTGGCTTACCCTGTCTCCCCTCCATGTGTGCGAATGAATGAATTGTCCTCTGCTTCTTTCATTTTTTTTACAACTTTGGTATCATTCCCCATTGGATACCATTTTTGTTGTTTAAAAACAACATAATTTATTTGCTCTCACGTAACCAAAAAAAAAATGAGAAGAAGATTGAAACAGAAAGTTTTATCTATTTACCATTTTCAATTTTGTTTTTTTTGACGAAAATGCGATTTTATTCTTTTTAAGTCGGATACATTTTTGGTGATCGCTGGCATTGGTACTTCCTCCATCCAAATTACACAATCTCTATGAATACGAGCATATTTTGCTAGTCTATGTGTGACATGATTGCAAGTTTTTTTGGCCCACATAATTTCACCAGATTGAAAGTGTGTTAATATCTTTGCATCCTCAATCAGGATCCCTAGTCTTGGCATATCTTCCCTAGTACTTTTGATAGCATTGGCGACGGACGTCGAATCACTTTGCACTATTACATCTCTAAATCCGCATTCCATCCCGAATTTCATGGATGTAAAAGCAACTAATGTTTCAGCCATTTTTGCCTCATATTGATTTTCCACCCACTTAGATAGACCCGCATAGAAAGTACCTTTGTAATTTCTTATAACTACTCCAATTCCAATAGCATGATCTTCTGTGAAAAGAGTCTCATCAAAATTTATTTTATGTGCACCTTTGGGCGTGGACACCACTGGATTTGAATCTGAGCTTTCATCATGTTTGATTTAGTACTTGCTATGTGGAACATTTCCAAAAGAAGTTGAGCTCTTGAATATAGTTTCAATGCGTCAATCTGAGCTCCTTTAAAGCAAACCTCATTCCTATTAATCCACGAACACCATCATAGCATGACCATAAGTTCGAATTCGTCTTTCTTGCCACAATTCCATACCTCCATCCACCACGTAAAAACTGATTCACCACAAGCACACTCCTTATACAGATTATAAGATGTTAAAGCCCACACCTGTCTAGCAAAGGAACATAATCTCAATACATAGAATAAGTTTTTCCCTTCCTTACCACATTTTGTAGTCATCCTCCGCGCTGATTTGTCTCCTTTTCAGTTTTGATATCGTTGGCAAGATATCATTGCAAGCCCGCCATCCAAATACCTTAACTTTATTAGGTACGCGAGCATTCCACGTAAAGTTTTAGCTATTGGCAGAACTCGTACTTGCCTCTTTCATTGCATTGTCTTCCCTTTATGCAATTGTTGATCCATGATTAAGCGATGAGCACTTTTAACAGAGAACATTCCTTTTCTATCATAGTGCCAGATAAGTTTGTCTTCATGTTGACCCGTGCCTAGAGGTACTTGAAGGATGACCCTAGCTTCATGTTGCCAAAAGATATTATAAACTAGATTTTTCTTCCGGCTGTGGGACTGCTGATCAATTAAAGCCTCTACCTTCGCATTCATTGAGTATTTTCATCGGGAATTGAACCTTGAATGTGTACGGGCAGGGGATCCAACGTTCATTTCATATTTTTATTTTCTCCCCATTTCTTATTCTCCATCGAGATCCTGCTTCCACTACCCTTCGTGCTTCCAATATACTTTTCCAAGTTAATGATGGCTTGTTGCCAGCTTGTGCCTTGAAAAAATCTCCACGTGGATAGTATTTTGCTTTCAATGTACGTGAGAGCAATGAGTCTGGTGATGTGGCCAGTCTCCATGCTTGCTTTGCCAATAAAATCAAATTAAAAGCTTTCATCTTTTTAAACCCCATGCCCCCCTTTTCCTTTCTAACACACAACCGATCCCAACTCATCTCACTATAGATTTTTCCTCCCTTCTCTACTTCCCCACCAATTACTCATCATCATATCTATATTATCACAGAGGTACTCAGGCAGTAGGTGGCATGACATAGAATATGTTGGTATTGCTTATAGGACAAACTTGATGAGAATTTCTTTACCTGCCTTGGATAGGAATTTAGCTGACCAACCAATTATCTTGCTCCATATTCTTTCACATAGGCTACAAAAAACCTCCTTTTTTGATCTCCCCACCACTGAAGGCAGGCCGAGGTACTTGTCAAGGGCTTGCACCATTGGAATACCTAACACGTCGCTAATTTGTGTGTTATCTTCGGTATTCTTACGACATACAAACCCCAATTTTTATAAATTGATCATCTGTCATGTAGCCATTTTGTACACCTATAAGATGTTCTTATCACCCTTGCTTCCTCCGTCCTGGCATTGAAGAACAAAAAGCTATCATCTGCAAAGAGTAAATGTAAGGTGGGTAGGGCAACCTCGTCCAATTTTCACACCATGGATAAGTCCATCTTCTTCTGCTGCTTTTATAAGTGATGAGAATCCTTTTGCATAGATCAAGAAAAGGTAAGGAGACAAAGGATCTCCTTGTCGAAGATCCCTTTGGGGGGGGGGGGGTTAATATAGCCATAACGGTCACCATTTAGCTTTACCGAGTAAGTCACTGTAGAAATGTAGTCCATAACTAATCTGATCCAAATGTCATGAAAGCCCAATTTTCTCAAAATTCCTTTCGCAAAAGGCCACTCTATCCTATCAAAGGCTTTACTCATGTCAAATTTAAGAGCAACGTGTCTGCCCTTCCCCTAAGATTTATTTTGGAGAAAATGATTAACTTCAAAAGCAAGAAGGATATTGTCAGTTATGAGGCGACCCAAACAAAAACACTTTGATTTTCATATATGCATATCGCTAAACATGGTTTCAATCTATTTGCCAACACTTTTGATGCAATCTTATAGACAAGGTTGCACAAACTAATTGGCCTAAAGTGTGACATTTCTTCTGGGCTTTGACATTTAGGTTAGAACAATATGAGTATAATTGAGAGACTGATGCAAATGAAGAAGGCTAGAACAGAGCTCACAATGTCATTCTGACAATATGCCAGAATGTTTAAAAAAACATCGCTGGCATACCATCCGGTCCTGGAGCTTTGAAAGGGTACATAGAAAAAAGTGTATTTTTTTACGTCTTGTGCTGACTTCCTTCTTATCAGATCAGCATTCCTGAATGGTGTAATCTTTGTCTTGATTCTGCCAAGCACTTGCTGGATTGCATCACTTTGTGGTTTGAAGGAGTACACAAATACTGGAAGTAGTTGACCACTGCAGCTTCCTTATCCCCGTGATTTTTGCTCCATTCACCTGTTGGCATCTTTAGATTTGGCACCATTTAGATTTGGCACCCAAATCTTTTTTTATGATTGTTAGCCTGATTGTGGAAGTATTTAGTGTTCCTGTCACCTTCTGCCAACCACATGCCTCGAGACCGCTATTTCCACATGTCTTCTCCCATGACAATCATTTCATCAAGTTCCAAAATCAGCTTTCTTTCCTCCCTTTTTGATTTCTTGGTAATCATCCTTGTGCCAAGACCTGAAATCTTGTCCTTTAGCTCTCGAATCATTCCCAACATGACTTCTATTTCAATTTAATAGCCCAAGACAACATTGTCTTAGATTGTTAATTAAACAAGTAGTCGGATCATCTTGGTTATTTTTTTATACCCACACCTTGGTAATTTGTTCTTCACAGTTCGACCTTTTTATCCACATGGTTTCAAATCTAAATTTTCTGTTTCTTTTACTTCCCGTTGTTTGATAGCCTTCATCCAGCGTAATAAGGATTGGTAATTGGTCTGAGACATGTGTTGATTGGTGAGAGACACTTGCACCTGGAAACATATCACTTCAACTTGAGGTTGCACAAAATCTATCTAGCCTTTCCCTTACCGTGAGAGGGAAACATCTATTGTTGCTCCATGTAAATTTGTATCTATTAAAACCCAAATCTCGTAATCCGCAATCAGTTAACACTTCTCTGAACTCATGCATCTGCCTGTACGATTTGCTTAACCTTCCCTGCTTTTCATTTTTGAATAGAATTTCATTAAAATTGCCACCACAAAGCCAGGGTAGGTTATAATTGCCACCTAGTCTACGCAATAAATTCCAGGATTCCTTGCATTTTGAAGTAACTGGGTGCCCTAGAAACCTGTAAAACGCCATTTGCCTTTTCCATTGACGTTCTCCATCGTGGCATCAGTGCGGAATTTTGAGTAACTCTGAATCAATACAGTAATGTCTTTCCTCCATAATAGAGCCAAACCTCCAGATTTTCCTACTGCATCTACACCTAATCCATGCATTTCCCATTTATTCTTGATTATATTAAGAACATCGTTCAAAAGTTCCTTTTAAGTAGTGCTTAGTGTTATAAAAGGCGCGCCTAGGCGTAGCTAGGCGCACAAAGCGCTCCTTGCCTAGGCCTAGGCGCAGCACCTTCAATAAGGCGCGCGCCTTGTGCGCCCAGGCGCTAGGCCCATAGCGGGGCGGGAGGCGCAAAGCTAGGCGCACGATGTGTAACCGTTCGATTTGGCTTCTTGTCTTCACGTGGACCGTTGATTTCTCTTTTAGTATTTTACCCTTTTTGTCTTTACCAAGTCAAAACACTTTTTTTAAGACTAAAATATAAAACCTAACTAATTTGTTAGCGATAAAACACTTTTTATTGCTAATTTCTCACCAACTACGTTAACCTTCTGTGAAAGCTGTTGAAGACAGAGCACACATGGCTAAATTAGGAGACCTAACTGATTTGTTAGCTTCACTTTATATTGTTCATAAGGCCAAAGCTCAGTCTTGAGAAAATGTTTGAATTTTTAGTCCCTATATTATGTCCATTCCCATTGAGATCGATCTAATTTTTAAAAGCAGAATTTATTTTTATTGTTAAAAGCTTGTTAAATTAAAATGTTGGTATTTGAAACTTTCTCTAATGTTTAGAAGTTTGTTAATTGTCATGTTCTAAATTTTTTTTACTTAATTTTTTTTATTTAATGCACTTTTATTTATTTATTTTTATATATTTTAATATTGAGCCTTGCTTCGAAAAGGTGCGCGCCTTGCGCCTAGGCTCCAGGGACCTTTTGAGCCTTAGGTGCGCCTGCGCCTTTAATAACACTGGGAGTGCTATACCTTTTGTTAAACTGAACCCGCTTATTTTATGGTAGAACACTTAAGTGCCTTCGTATTTTCTTTTAAAATACTCGCTAATTATATCATATTGCTTTTATATTCTAGGAATTGATGTTTGAATCAGGTTACATGAGCTTTTTTATTTTCTCCAAAAAAGATTTGAAGATATAAAAATAAACCTTAAAAGGGATATGGTATCCGAACAAGGTACATATGTGACATTTTTGTTTTGCTTTTTAGAGCCTCAAAAGTGCTTTTAAATTGCAAAAGGCACTGCTTAATACGTTTGGTTACGAACAATTCATAGCAAGTGTGACAATCCCAAAAGTGATTCTCAAATTTTCTACCAAAAGCCGATCATCAAAGTTCTATGGGACACGTCTTGCTGTCAGTGTTTAGAGATAGTCAATTCACTATTTTCACATATTTAACTATTGGCGAGTCAGAAGAAATATAGGAAGACTTAATATGAAAAAGATGTTTTCTTAAGATTATAAAACTATGAATTATCAAATGCCATAATTCTTAACTTTGTTATGCACTTTCACCCAGCGTAAAAATTAATCAAGCATAGATACTTTACTAAAAAGGAACAAAATAAATACTTTTTAATTGCACTCGTGGCATTTTCTCGGAAATTGAGTCTTATCCTACCTAAGACATAGAAGAAACTTCTAATATCATTTTTAGCATAATCTCATGTGATAACGGAAGAATTTTAGGAAAAATTATAATTGGTGTTCGACTGTCTGGGTTTTGGATACTTAGTGACGTAAGAATATTTGTATCTTGAAAAGAGAGTTGTAAATTTCCTAATGTACGTGTATACATATGGATATATGTTTTTCCCCGGCTATTTCATAGTGCCACATGACTTTTTCTAAAGACTAGTAATTACTATAAGTTAGTAGAGGTTTCGTTAATATACACCTTACTATAAGTTAGTATAGTTTTTAGTATAACAACTTTGCCCCTTCTTCGCTTTCAAACTAACCCCTCCACCCCTCCAAAAAAAATAAAAAAATAAAATCAAGCACCCCCACCTTTGATGTCATTTCACTCTGTCCCTTGCTGCCATTTCAATGTCCGTAATGATTATATCTATGGAGCCATATTTCATTAAGTGAAGGGAGTTTCAATGCATCATTTTAAAGTAGAATGAGTAAAATCCTACATCGTATATAAGTAGTTAGAGTCATTATTCACCACCCCTCCATTAAAAAAAAAAAAGTATTGATCATATTTTCTTTATAAGCTCTTTCAAAATAATTGATCACCCCCTAAATTAAAAAAAAAAGAAGCTTTAGGTGTTTTACAATGTTTACCCTATTTATACTTTATTAATTTTATATCTCTCTTCACATTTAATTATCTACTAATCCATTTTATCTTTTCCTGGCTCAACTTAATTCTCTTTCATCTCTTTCGAGATAGAATGTAAAACTCGTAACATATGACTCATGTCATAAGTAAACATGCAAATCAAACACGATTAAATAATTTAATATGAAATGCGTACTTTGAAAGACATTGATGGAACTAATTTGACATAAGCTTAGCCAAATCTTTTGCAAGTTTTGCTGGGACATGCTTGTGCACAGTAGATTTACTAATGCATCAAGTACAGCACTTGAATAAGAAATCAGCACTCCACCTTGTAGTCTGTCCCAGTTAAGAAACAAAAAGGCCAAAAACTAAAGGAGGGTACCGTCGTACTGGTACAATTATGACACACTGGAATTTATTAACTTTTCATCAACATCTACCGTACTATTCCCTGAACAACCAGTGAATTAGTTCTTCTGCATTTGACTTTTATTACGTTACCCAACCTCTTCATTTAGTTGGGATTCAACCGTTGCTTGGTACAGTATTTAAATAACAACCCCCCCCCCCCCCCCCCCAAAAAAAAAAAAAAAATAATAATAATAATCTTGCTTGTTTATTATAAAAACATTTATCGTGTATGTATATTATTTTCTATTTTTATTTTAAAAATTTTAACATAAGCCGTACGAGAATGTGAAGGTACTTTCACTTTTTTTTTTTCGGCCGCCTCTCACCCTCACCTATGTCAGAAAAAACTAGTTAAAAATGATAAGAGTACACCGTCATATTTCCTGAATGGATATGAAAATGATAAAAAAAAAATGAATATACAAAATAAAAATTGAAAACAAGAATGGCAAAGGTACATTCCAGTACCCTTGGCACAAGCTTCCAGAGAAAAGAGGAAATATGGAACCGAATAGACAACTAATCCAACTCGAGCCCGGAAAACACTTGATCATGAAGGGTCACCATGCCATGTGCATGAGTATATCGAAAAGAAAAGCTCGGGTCAAATATTCACAACAAGCACTCGCAATGATTCGGCTAAAGTTATCCAAATAGTTTTTAATGAGTACTGTGATCCTTCTCGAATTTTCACATCGAATGACTTCATGCGACAAGTGAAAAATATATTAAACACCATTATTGTTAATTAATGAACCAAACGAAGCTCCATTAGATCCAATGCTTACTGTGAAATGAGTCGGTTGAAACTCGAGAAGCTGTAAAATCATACCCCAGAGCATTTTTGACTAGTACCTTTTGTTACGGAAAGCACAAAATGCACCCCCATCGAACTCGCCTCGGGAATGATGCACCCTCAAAATCATAAGATTTGGGTGACTTAGTTATATTTCTATTGACACTCTTTGAATGACCATTGAAAATTCTAATTTACGCGACCGTATGTTAGGCAAGTCATGTAAATGAAGGAAGAGTAGAATGAGATTTTATTACTAATTTAGGAAGTGCCTAATAAAATTTCACGTAACATTCGACAGTCGTGGTCGGTGGCAATATCGTAGTAACCTCCGGATAAAAGGGGGTAGGCAGGGAACCTAAAAAGTAGGAATTTTAAAAACAAAGCTTATCTGTGAGGTTGGCGAGCAGCGTATCAGAGAATGGCTCAACTAAACTAAAACAAGTTAAGTTCCACTCCCCCCTTGATTCTTTCCTTTCTCCTTTCTTTCTCACTTTGTGTGTGTTTTTGTACTCTCTAATGTGTGTTATTCTCTCTCTCTCTCTCTCTCTCTCTCTCTCTCTCTCTCTCTTTTCCAACTTTTTCTTTGCTCAACTTTGTGCTTTACTTTGTTCTCAGCTCTTCTTCGTCTCCCTTTATTCTGTTTCTGTTTCTCTCTCTCTCTCTCTCTCTCTCTCTCTCTCTCCACTGCAGCTAGCTTAGCTATATCTCTGGGGAAGGAGTTGTTCTTCTCTTGAAGTAAGCTTTGAACAAAAATGGCAGACATTACTCACCTTCCTATGGAGCAGCTCCAAGACCTCGAGTACTGCATAGACTCTAACCCGCCATGGGGTATTTATGTTCTCTCTCTCTCTCTCTCTCTCTCTCGCTTTCTCTCCCTCTCTCTGTGTGTCTCTCTGTGTATGTGTGTGTTTGTGTGTGTCTCCCAACAGACTATAGAACAGACACCCAAACCCACATACATACTCTCTCTCTCTCTCTCTCTCTCTCTCACACACACACACACACAAGCATGGTTGTTTACGGTAAGCTTCAGTGACTGAATGTGATCGAATATGTATGATTGCTGGCAATGTGTAGCCCAGAGTACTGAGCAAAAGTTCTTTGAGGCTGACTTTTGGGTTGTAATTTTGGAAAGTACTGTACTAGTTAACTTCAATCTTGTGAGTGAAAGGGAAAGTTGATTGTTGAGGACTCGAGCTAGTGGGACCTAGGTCTTTCAATGTAATTTAATATGTTATTGAATTCTAGGTTTTTGAATGCTAATATTTAAATGCTAAAATGCGAACTCTAACTATGTGATTGATTTGAGTGTTCACCGTGTAATTTTAAAGTCTTGCTTTTCCACTTTCACTGGATTGCAGCAATCTGAGTAATTTGGGTAGAACAACTTAGAGAGAGCTTTAGAATTAGGACAGGCTGTAAGTTTAGCTGCTGGTTTTTAATTTGGCTTTCTGTACTCTCTAACTTGGGATTTTTAGAGTCGAACTGATCAGGTGTTTGTCATTACTCGTAATGATTCACAGAGCCATGTCTACCTCTTCAGACGGTCAAAATTCAGTACTAGCGTATAATGCTAAGGGGTCGATATTTATCTTAAACATTTTTATTCTTTGAAAGTTATCAATAATCACACTAGTAAAAACTTCTTTTTCCCCGAATGGCCATAGTCAATTGACCACCTTCACTCTAGTGTAGATACTCCACTACTGAAGGTAATGGCCATGACTCTACTGAAACTATGCATCCACTTTATTTCCTTTATTTTATTTTTTTTGCTCTTCCTCCATTAGGAGTGATTGACTGCAAAATGGGAGCAGACCTCTCTTGGAAGAAATTCAGCTAAGGTCTCCTCTAGAATGGCAAAGAGACTTTATGAGCTAGGCTAGCATGACTTGGTTTTGGTTTCACGAAAAGATTGTTTGTTCATCTTCAGTAGAATGCTACTAAAAATGTACTATAGTACTATCTCAGTGAAATTATTACATTATTTAGTGGAAAACAGAAGACCGGGAAATATATGCATACAGCAACGTTGAACATTTCATGAATGTAGAGTGTCCAACTCAAAACCAATTAGCGACTAGTGGAGATGCCCTTCAGTGTTCATATACTAGAGAGGGAAGTTCAAGATTGTCGACATGTGAAAAATGTGTTGACGAGAACCTTGTCCCGAATTCTGTGTTCCGAATAATAGGTACCATACTAAATATGACTCAGTAAATTTACTGCAGTTTATGTAGTATGAGGCAACAGTAACACAATTCATTCCTCAATAAGTATGGAACTTTTGCCTCGACATAAACATGAGCACTTAGGTTGTTATCAATGGACTAGCTGTAAGTAGAATTCTCTTGATGAGTCTCATGGAAGCCTAGCCTTCATCAACCAATAGAAAGACAAAGTACCTACTTATAGCAAGGCCTATTTATGGTTTAGATTAGTTAATCCAGCCGGATATGCACTACAGGACTTAGTGAGAGGCACCTTTGAATATAGGAGCGGCGAATTGCTACGAAGAAGAGGCCTTCAGTTTTTTCTTTGCTGAGATATGCCTGTGGTTAAAAAGGGAAGGAAGAAGAACGTGAACCCTCTTTTAGGTCTTTGTACCCTATGGAAAATGTTGTACACTTTTCCTGATCAATCCAAGTTACATCTCTACTGCAACAACAGTTTTTGTGCGGCTGATTCGATATGTTTCCTCTTACAAGTATCATATTTCTTGAACGAAATGTAGAATGTAGATTGATCCATACGTCATGCCTTTCCTGGTTTATATTGTTTGGTTTAACTATTTCCGAATTAATAATGTAAGAAGAAGCGTAAAAATAATGGGGAGGAAAGATCCTGTTACTTTGTACAGTATTTGATTGAGGTAGGTGAATGAACATCTACTTGCCAATTAACCAGCATTTATTGTGTTTTTGTCTCTAGTCATCAATGAAATTTTTTCCTGCAGCTGAAACGATCTTCTTAGCATTTCAAAATTACATCTTAATGCTCGGCACAAGTGTGATGATCCCGGCGACGCTTGTCCCATTAATGGGTGGAAGTGATGTAAGGCTTTATTTATCTCTCTTTTTCATTTTTTTTCCTGAGTAGTATACTTTTTCACTCTGTCATTTTATTGAACCATATGCATCGACTGTCCTTATAGGGTTTTTGTCAGTCAACATACTTGTCACCCTTAGCTTTTCCGTTTCCTTACTCATTGATCCCTAAACTCTCAGATTAACTTGTATTTGGTCATAAAATCTGCATTTTCCCTCTTGAAGATTCTCCTTACAGCCCTGTCGAACATGTAAAAACTCTGTCTAGCAGTTTGTTGGTTCTCTTGCTTGTAGCCATTCCAAATGGTAGGATTGTGGCTATTAAGTGGATCTTTTGACCTATACTTATCTGTTTTAATATATTTCACTTCTCTTATTCTCACAACCAGGGAGACAAGGCACGAGTAATACAAACTTTGCTATTTGTAGCTGGCATTAACACACTGCTACAAGCTCTCTTTGGGACAAGGTTACCAGCAGTAGTTGGAGGTTCCTTTGCTTATATCATCCCGATACTTGATATTATCAATGACTCATCCCTGCAGCGAATTGCCGAGCCTCATGATGTAAGTTCCCATTGATTACCACTCCCATGCTGTTCGAATTCTTATAGCTGGATGTCAAACTCATCACATGTCGACTTGTACACCAGTTTGACCACGTGATAGCAAAATGTTAAATGAAACATTTATGGTAAATGACTTTGTTCAAGTAACTTTTTGGGAGAAAAGTGGCTTGCAGTCAAGTTCAATGAAAAGTTCATACTTCATACTGGTCTTAGGAAGATTTCATTGTCACTTATCGATTAAATATCCTATAAAATTATTGTACAGAGCGTACCATACTTTATATTCAGTGGACCTCTTACCAGGCCATAGCCTCATGTTATTGTTCTCCTTCTCAAACATGTAATGTTTTTCTTTCTCATCTGGTAGGGTATTGACAAAGACTTCATCTCTAATTGGTTTGTAGAGATTCATAGCAACCATGCGAGCTATTCAAGGTGCTTTGATTGTTGCGGCAAGCATACAAATTATTCTTGGTTACAGCCAAGTTTGGGGCCTCTTTTCACGGTACACTTTTGCATTGAACTGAGCTAGTAAAACCACACCATTCACAATGCTCAATTTTTTTAAAAATCTTTTATTGGTTTTCTTTGCAGGTTTTTCAGTCCTCTTGGTATGGCTCCTGTGGTTGGATTGGTTGGTCTGGGTCTATTTCAACGAGGATTTCCTGCGGTAAGTTTCACTACTTGCCAGTAAAGGGTAGATATGGTGTCCATCATGTTGGCCCTAGGATGGGTCCTTCAATTTGATGGGTATGAACCTCCCGGTTTCACTTCTCATTTTAAATCATTAACTCATACCAAACGATTTTTCACAGGTAATTCCACACATCTAAGATATCTTCATTAGTAGCGATAAGCAATGTTATGCATCTCGGCACACATAATATTGCCTATTGTCTGCAGACTTTGAAACCAAGATGACTAGTACAAAGCTTAGGCACGGGGGCGCAGAATATTTTCATTTTTTATTTTTAGGTTTCACTAGTTCAGAGGAATTCTGGTGCTTTGTGATCCGCAATGTTGAAACTGAACATTCCTCGAAGCAATTGTAGAAGACAATGGAACGTATAAGACGGTGTTTTCTTTGTAACTGCACGTAATGAACTTCTATTGGTAGATAACAATATTAAGGGCATATCTTATGAGAAGTGTCAGACACATACCAAAGTATTGAGTGTCACCCTCACCCAAGTGTTGATGCATTTGCAAAACCCATGTTACCTTCTCATCCCATGTTAGTGGCGGCATCGATTATGTCTGTTTTCTCTATGGAGTAGGAGCTATGTCTTGGCTCAGATAAGGTGCTCAATACTGAGAAACTACATGGAATTTGGAATTCTGAAACTAGGTTATAATCCAATGTGTAAACCAAAATGCGAAGTGTTCGACGATTAATTGTTACATGTGCCTTTTCTGCATCAATGTGCATCACACATTCCTCTTGGTGATTGCACTGTGTCTAGTGGGCAATAGCCCAGTAGGTGGGGAATTTTCTCTTGGGTACTTCCCATTGTTCATGTCCATTTAGATCTCGTAACTTCGTTCTCGTGATGTTTGTGCTGCAGTTAGGGAATTGTGTGGAAATTGGGATACCAATGCTATTGTTAGTTATTGGAGTGTCTCAAGTAAGTGGCATAAAAAAGGAGCGTAATAATGCCTCTCTTTACATAGTAATACTCACTTGCCATGCAACTAACAGTTCCGTACTGCAGTATCTCAAGCATGTGAGGCTGCTAAAAGATATGCCTATCTTCGAACGGTTTCCTGTATTAATCTGCGTTGCAATCATTTGGATATACTCAATTTTGCTGACAGCTAGTGGGGCCTATAGGGGCAAACCCCTTAAAACTCAAATCAGTTGCCGTACAGACAAAGCGGATCTCATATCAACTGCCCCATGGTCGGTTATACATATATTCTTCGTCTCCATCTATTGTTTTTGTGCTTATGTGGTCTTAACTTCAGTATAATGCCTGAATTCAGGTTCATGTTTCCATACCCACTGCAGTGGGGCCCACCTACCTTTGCAGCAGGTCATTCATTTGCCATGATGTCTGCAGTTCTTGTGTCAATGGTAGAGGTATACTATCTCTTCCATAACTTCCATTGGGTTCTAGCTTATCAAGACGCTATTTGTTCATTCGATTCTGTATACCATTCCTGATACTAGATTATACTTCATGTTGCTACCTTTAATCAAGTCAAAATGATGAACATCCTTTGCCGCCTCTTTGCCCTGAAATAGCTTCAGTTGCGTTCTCCACTTGTCATGTTGAAACTCATGAAAAGTTAACTTGAATGTTTGTGCACCAAACCAACGTCATGCCATGAGTCTGTTATTCAGTTACTGTGCTCTGACCAAGGTCCTAATACTAAAAGAGTAGGTGGAAGTCCTTAAATTTTCTTTAGACGCTACAAATTAACTACTTGGTTTTGTTTTTCACCATAGCAAATACCCTTCAACCTCTGACCTCCATTATTATTTACATGTCTATGAATGGCATGGCTCATCAATAATACCACATACATGCAAGCTAGGAGAATTTTGGCTTGTTAAAGGAGGTTGCAACTTAGTTACACCCCCCCTCCCCCCGTCCCAACCCCAACCAAGGAGATAAAAATGAAGATTCTTTTACTTTCTGTCATTTTTGTGGTGTGAACTCTCGAGGACTGGGAGGAGTTTCCTAGTTGTCATCTTGTGAACTAATTCTCTTCTTTAAGAGGGATTTTCCAATATTCAAGGCAAACATTATGTGTGCCTTCTCTAATGAAGTAGCTTGATTTTGGCGTCAGCAATGATTTACATAACTGCTCTTTTACATTATGAATGTGTAATTCCTGGCTTGCTAAAGTTTGTATAAACTTTGAAAATTGCAGTCAACTGGTGCATACAAGGCGGCATCTCGACTGGCTATTGCCACTCCACCTCCTGCCTATGTACTGAGCAGGGGTATTGGCTGGCAGGTAAGCTGGTTGACACCTTTGTCTTACTAGCTCTTCTGCGTGAATTTGCAGCTGGTATCTGGGAGGTCGTTACAATAATTTTGAAGATGAAATCATGAATCTCTCTGCATGAAATCGCCGCGTTATGACAAAAAAAAATAAAAAATTTGCAGCCCTAACCTTGAATTTGACTGTTTATGATCCAGTAACAGTAAATTGATGTGTGTCACCATAGGTACTGTGATATATACTTGGAGGAAGTTTTATGAAAGCACTCGAAGAGAGGAAGTTCTATGGAAAGCACTCAAAGCAGCTTTCAGATTTTGAAACAAATCCACTAAAACGGATTTATTTAAGAACTGATCTCGATATGAATCAATACACTTTTATGCTTATCAAACACTTCAATTAGTGACTAAAAAGTGCATTAGCGACAAAGTTTGACCCTTTAGCACCACATAGGCGTGAATAAGAGTTAAAGGGTGAGATATTGGACTATCCCAAAATCTTTTTTCTACTTGGACATTGTCGGGGAACTCTTAAAAGTGCTTACTGTATAATCAGAGTTGTGTTCCATGTCTTTGAGAACGCTGACTAGGTTTGTCCTCTTCTTTGGCAGGGAATAGGCATTTTGCTTGATGGTCTTTTTGGAACAGGGACTGGCTCTACTGTATCTGTGTAAGAAATTAAGAAAAACACAACTGAATCAACTGGTCTTATTTTAACTTCCGCAAAAAAGGAAAAAAAGGGCTTGACAGAGAAGTTGCACGTGCATTTCAGGGAAAATGTGGGACTTCTTGGACTGACCCGAGTTGGAAGTCGCAGGGTGGTTCAACTTTCTGCTGGCTTCATGATATTTTTCTCAATCCTAGGTTCGTATGTTCTAACATTTAGATATCAGGTTGTCCAACTAATAAGGAAGTATGAACTGTTAGTGATCTGTTCCTGCAGCTCCCAATCTTGCTTAGGTTTCCTTTATCTAAATTTTGTTGGACAAATCACTATAATGCTTTAGAACTGATGGAGATGATGTTTTCATTATGAATTCTCTCTGTTTACCTGGTTACAGGAAAATTCGGAGCTGTCTTTGCATCTATACCCTTCCCTATATACGCTGCATTATACTGTGTTCTCTTTGGCCTTGTAGGTATGTGATTTGTTCGTACCATTTCAATCTCTACACCATACATCATTTCACATTTTGCCTTGTTTGCCTGCAGGTTCAGTTGGCCTATCATTTCTTCAGTTTACTAACATGAATTCTATGAGAAACCTCGTTATAACTGGTCTTTCGCTCTTCCTGGGAATATCTGTTCCTCAATTTTTCGACGAATACTTGACTCTTCATCATGGGCTTGTTCGCACTAACGCTGGATGGGTGAGTATATTCTCTAATGTACAAATAAGGTTCAGCCTGCAGCTTAGTTGTACCGCCCCGGGGGGGGGGGGGGGTGGTGTATTGCTATATTCCGTATATTTCTTAAATTGTGTACACATTTTGTTCTTCCCTTGAAATTACCACAAGTGGTGGTTAATTGTTGTTTTCGTAATCGTCACTTGAAGTGGCTAACTTGGCTAATAACAAAGGTAAATTAGTGGGCCAGCTGCTGCTGTTCACTTCTCGAGACATTTTAGGTTGCACATCTCGAGCACACTAGGGTTCTACACGGGGCCAAACGTAAATATGAGGGAGGCACTTGCTCCTGATGAGGGTAGTCAGTAGTAGGCAAGGAGGCTTTAAGAACTTGGAGGAAGAGGGAAGCAAGGGATCCAGTTGTCGGAGTGCTTGATTTCCAGGAACTCTGTCACTTGTTCCGTGCGTCTTTATCCAGCGGATTTTGGGTCTATTTTGCATGTTACCTTAGGATGTGATCTCATGGAGCTCCTAACTAGGCAATTTTTGCGATTCTCAGAGAGAAGCGTCTCCATATAGGAAGTTTCCTGCAACTTGCCCTGGGGTACATTTTTCGTTTTAGATTTCAGCTCTTATTTCTAAGACCCTGATCAAAAGAAGAACAAATCATAGATTGGCAGCGGTCCTATAGAGGAGAGAATTTATTTAAATGCAAATACAGCATCTCGTTTGTGATAGATGGAACTTTCAACAGAATCTTCAGGATTAAGATTTCACTGTCGACTCTTGAATTGCAAAAGACTGATTACAATTATATTGAGATTTTTCTTTTCTTCATTGATGAGATTTAATTTTGATGTTTATACCTGTTGAAATCCTGCAGTTCAATGCTTTCTTGAATACCATATTCTCATCACCACCGACGGTAGGGCTGATGGTCGCAGTATTTCTCGACAACACATTGGACGTGGAAAACTCAAAGAAAGATCGTGGGATGCCGTGGTGGGTGAAGTTCAGAACGTTCAGAGGAGATAACCGTAACGAAGAGTTCTACACCTTGCCGTTTAATCTCAACAGGTTCTTTCCACCCACATAACCAGATGGTTTGACTGTCGAACCAAGCTACAAATCTTTTGGCAATCCAATTCAATTCACATGACGAACTGTGATTGTCCGAGGTCGTGTTACGAACAGCTTAGCCGATGCTAATCTTGACCAAGCTAATTCCTTTTGCTATCCCAGTTGAGTTACCATAGCAAATGCTAATCTTGCATCCTTCAGCAGCATCAATTCTTTTGGTGGACCATGTGTAGGAGGTCCACGTAGAACAGTAGAGCTTCTGATCAATGTTTTGTAGGTTCTGAACTTCAACGAAATAAGAAGAAAATGACATCAATCATTCTCGTGTAAGAGAATGTTATGTGGAAGCATGAGCCGTTGAGCAGGATATAGTTGACGTGTAGGTGTTAACAGGAAGAGTTCTTTTCCGTGATGGGCTCGTGGACCAAGAGATTCAGAAGATTCCTCAAAGCTGATATGTGCTATTTCGC
The DNA here is from genome assembly GCA_033070095.1 of Escallonia herrerae. Classification (NCBI taxonomy): domain Eukaryota; kingdom Viridiplantae; phylum Streptophyta; class Magnoliopsida; order Escalloniales; family Escalloniaceae; genus Escallonia; species Escallonia herrerae. The sequence goes on from JAVXUP010001120.1 coordinate 230,254, forward strand.
AATCCCAATTCAGCTGAAACATCCAATCTGTTGTGAGCCATGTGCGTGTGTGTGGCGGGGGGGGGGGGGGGGGGGGGGGGGTGGTGGTGGTTCATGAAAGGTCGTCTATGAAGGCTCTAAACTTCAATGAAAAATTACACCAGTGTTACGTGTTGTATTTGGTGAATAAATTATAGATATTTTAAAGCTAAAAATCAAATATTTTTTTTCTTAAATTTCTCCTCGAAGTTGCTTTCTTGAACTTGCATAAGTTATGCAAAACTCACTCTCCCACATTGAAGGGATTAGAGAAGTCACATGGGTATAAGTTGCTAGGCATGGTGAGCTTAGTAACAAGCTAATAAAGGTAGATTTGCACGTGAGTCGGGCTTAATTTTAGTCGCGGCTAAGAATTGTTGTTGAAAGTTTTAGCAGAAAAGTTATTAGGAATGTTTAGCGACTATTAACTTTCAGTATACACGGGATTAAAAGAAGATTTCTGCAATTCGTGTAACACTCAAAGTTTGTTTGAAAGTAATTAGTTGGGTGCTTCACATGTCACTCGTGAATCTTACACAATTTACTCATGATAATCGTTAGCAGACAAATCCCAAAATTAAATCTTTGCCTAACAAAGCTATTTAGCTATTACACTCTATTTATCAATTGACTTTTACATATTTGTCCAATATAAAGGACGGGTGACATACAAAATACTTTAGATCTCTCTCTCTCTCTCTCTCTCTCTCTCTCTCTCTCTCTCTCTCACACACACACACACACACACACACACACAATATATGTCGGAATAATAGCAGTAGAAGAATGTTCCTGTAATTTTCGCTATTTGAGTGCTTGTTAGCAAAGAAGAGACTGCTAAATTCTAGAGGATTGCTGTCTGAGACCTTGAGCACCTAGATATAATCTCCGAGGGGGCAAAAGCACTCTTAAGGATAGTGCAACACACGCCTCAATCTACTTGTATCTCGATAGTTTTGCTACATAAATTTTTAATTTTTAATATAATAGTTTTTTGTTATTTCTAACATTTCATTTTAAGAGAGGACTCCAATAATGGCACTTGAGTGCTATGTGAATGCCATTTGAGCATGATATGCTGGACCAATGCAAGAAAGCAACTCTGATGTAAATATTATAGGAGTCATTTTTGTATGTCCCATAAGTTTGCATTTGTACCTGACTCGATCCTTTTTTTTTTTTACCGTACTTACTTAGTTCTTCAACAAAAGAATTATTTTGTTTCAAACCTTCTGCCCAATTTCCTTTGTAAATCCATGTGCACGACAGGTGATTACTCTAGAGGCGTCACATAATATATTTCATGTGCATGGCTGGTGATCACTTTAAGAGGGTAATACAATAAAAGCACTTAATATTACAACCAAATACACATAAAACACCATTCTTCTATTCGTTCTACTGCTCCCTCCCCCCCCCCCCCCCCCCGAACGCCACAACGATCATGACTTCCGATCGCTCTCATTGTTTCTACCCTTTGTCTTCTCATTGTGCTGCTCCCTCATTTTTTCTTCTCACTGGCATCCCCACGAGAGCTCTGCATTGAAGTTTGTTCATCTCTGCTTTGCTCGCCGACAAACCAATACCACTTGCCCCACAACACCATGGATCGCACAGTCAACTCCACCAACGACCCAAGATTGACCATAACTTGCCTTAATTGAACCTATGACCTTCAACCTAGCCATAACCATCGTAAAGAAGTCTCCATCTCTTCGTCACAAATCCAACACCATAGCATCAAGCTTCGTTTCGCGACAGCAATATTTGCATCAGGTCTAGCTATCATTTGTGATGGTAGCACCATCCTTTACTGCTCCTTCGAGGCCGTCATTTTTTGCTTTAGTTCATCGTGATTTTTGACCGTGGTGTGCTATGATAGTGGTGATAGGTTTTAATGGGGTGGCATATATGGTGTTATAGTTAAGGCGATGACTAGTGGGCTAAGGTGGTGGTAGTAGGTAGGGCGATTGGATGTGGGCTCGGTGCTGGTGGGTGACGCAAATTATCAGTGGGTTCTATGGTGGTAGTGGTAGGCTGAATGGTGGTGGGACGATGTCTGGTGGCCTCAAATGATGGTTGGTGTGGGGCAATGACTAGATGGCTAAGTTGGTAGTGAATATGGAGATGGCTTAGGTGGTGATCAATGGGGCTGTTGGATGTGGGTAGGTAAGTGGTATGGTGGCTGCATAAGATGCTGGTCGGTGGGTAGGATAGTAACGCATTACATGTCCACTGAGGGTTAGGCAGATTAGGGTGATTGTGTAGCGTTGCATATTTGGTGGTATTTGGTGGTCATGTAATCCGCATATTCGAGGTCACAGTGGTGATGGTTATGGTGGGGGTGGTCATGGGTGGTGATGGATTTGGTGGTGATGATGGGTTTGGTGGGGGTGGTTATAGGTAGAGATGGTTACATGTGGTGATGGGCAAGGGTAGAGCCAAAAATGTTCTGCACGGTGGCCAGTTGAAAGCCTTGTACTCCACCTGATCTCGTCCTCCCCCTTATACAATCTGTGCGTAGTACTTACTTCAGCATCATCTCTCTATCACCTATCACTGAGTAAATAGCTATTATTGCTTGGGCAATGTTAGTAGCAGAGACAAATGTCCAAAGCATCATAGCTATACACAATTTAAATTGGGTTTTTGCAAAGTGGCAGGTAGGCATGTACCCACTGGTTCACTATGAGGCCTTCGCCCCGGTTATGGGGTTGGTTGGTGAATGGCGGTGATAGGTTACATTCTATGGGTGATTTTCTGGTCTTAAAAAAAATGTACTTCGATCAAATAAGACCCGTTGGAGGTTTTCCTTTCATAAACATGGGCATAAGGTTTTATAAGACACAATATTTTACCAAAAGGAGTTAGTGGGCACTAAACCTAGAAAAGGACCAAGTGGGTTGTGAACGCAGACTTTGGGCAAAAATGAAATTACTCACAATATTGTGTTATCAATTAAAGAGGACTAGGTATAAGAGTTCCTCATCTTCAAAATAGAAAAAACAATCCTTATTCAAAAAAGTAGTTATGAAAATTCAAAGGTCTAAATATATCTAGCACCATTGGATTTAACCCACTTTTGAGACCCCCGTCGAAAGGTTATGATATCATCCGGACTAGTTTGTCGAACATAACTTATACTTTGAGGCATCTTGTGTTTATGTAAAAGTAACAGGGAGAAATCCTAATGAATCGGAACAATATAATATGAAAGAAGATGAGCTATATTGGACAAATTATGATAATATTATAGAAAAAGAAAAAGAAAACAAGGATTGAAGGAGCTATGTGTTGTCAACTGTTCTAGGCATCTTTTGTTGCGACTAAAAATCCGAAAAAAGCATAGATATCGTTTGGATAAATGGTCCAAACCTTTTCACTTAAGAATTCAATTCCAGTTAAAAATTTTCTTCAGCGTTGGTCAAGGTCATGCACTAAAAGAAAAAAGGCTTTTAGCGACAGGTAAATTCGTCGCTAAAAGCTAAAAATCCGTCGCTAAAACTTTTAGCGACGGATATACAGTTGCTAAAAGTCCCTCGTATAAAAGCCCGTTACTAAAAGTTTGGCGACAGAATTTTCAAATCCGTTGTCTAATATCGCACTTTTTTGTGACGGATTTATTTATTAATTAGCGACGGAATATCCGTAGCTAATTATATTTTACGTATTTTAATTTATTTTCTGTTTTGTGAATTTAGCAACGGAATAATGTTTTGGCGATGGAATGTTCCGTCGCTAAATAAGACTTTTGGCGATGGGATTAATCCGTCGCCAAAAGTCAAAATTTTTTAAAATATATAATTTTTTTATTTTTCTATTACCCAGACCTGTAATGAAAATTTCAATTCTCAACAACGCACAATAATCAATACACAATTTTCAACAACGCACAATAATCAATGCACAAAGAAATATATACAATCAATTATAAAAAATAATCATGATGTACAAGCCGGGCGGGGGGAAGGGGGGACACGCTGGGACTAGGCGGGGGGAGGGGGAGAAGCTGGGACTGGGCACGAGAAGGGGCTCATCAGGGTTGCCGAGTCCCAGATTTGGATCTTGCTGATCCGGGGCCGGCTCGGCATGTCCGGCAGCAGTACCTTGCTGATCCTGCTCCTTGATCAGCCTCATCACCGTAGCAATGCGCTGGATCTCCTTCTCGTCCAACGGATGCCGAGGAGCCGATGTCTGTGCAGGGGCAGCGGGGGGTGAGGACGCTTCTATCACGGTGCGAGCAGTCGTGCTAGGCAGTTGACGACCTCCGGCGTATCCAGCCATCGCTTTAACGCCCCAGTACTCGCATTCGTACTAGTGGACACTGATGGCTGTCCGGACTCCCTAAGCTGTTCATACGAGGCCTGCAAAAACAGTGATTTAAAGATATGTTAGAGAATTAATTAAGGCAACAGACATCGAGGATAGTAAGAAAAAATTAACAACTTAATTAAACACATCGACTTACATCGATCCGCAGGGCAATATCCGAAACATAGTCGCCGGCCTGGCGTGCCTCGTCCTTGTCCTTCTTCTGCACGTGTGTCTGGTTATACGTCAGAGTTACGACTTCATCCGGCTCCAGATCCGGGTTCTGGACCGCATTCATGTGTCGGACGACATAGAACACAGAGCATGAGTCGAAACACTATTTTATAAACACATAGCTTTTCCAAATTGTCCAAACTGGACATCCAAAGGCTCATTACAAAGCATTACTTTGTAATGAGTACCTTTGAACGAGAACTAAGGATTTTTATGCATGCATGTATGCGTTCAGAAATTGATAACATATGCAAGAATCTTTCCAAAATATCAAAATTGCAAAAAAGATTGTTGCATATGTTACCAATTCCACTTTAAATAGAATTCGTTGGCAACGAGTTGAACCATCTCATTGCCAATGGACTTCTCAAAACAACAACTAATATAAAGAAGGTAGAGTTTGTAAACAACGAGTTATTAAACCATCTCTGGGCAATATGGAGTGATTATGGGATGTATAAGGGCTAATTAGGGCTAACTGGGTTATTAGGGTTAATTACGAGTATCAAAGTTTAGGGTTTAGCGTTATGGGAAAAAAGTTAATCTAATTAAGATTTATTAAGATATGTTAGGGCTAATTAGTGTTAATGAGGAGTACCTTGGACTAATTATAGCTAATTAGGGTTGATTAGGACTAATTAGGGTTATTTAGTCCTAATTAGGGTTTAATTGTGCCGAGTAGTATTGATTAGTCCTAATTAGGGCTAATTAGGCTTAATTGAGTTATGTTAGTGCTAATTACTACTAACTAGGCTAACTATAATCAATATGCGCATAATTGGGTTCATTTGGACTAATTTGGGGTAATTACAACTAATTTGATTTTCATTGATTTCTTAGGGTTAATTAAAACTAAGTAGGCTCGTTAGAGCTAATTAGGGTTAATTGATTAATTAAAAATTATTAATCAGGACTAATTACAGCTAATTATAGCCAGTGCTTGAACCACGATGAGACTCTAGGGGGTGCATGCTAAAAACGTCGTGTTAACCTAATTAACCTAAATTGAATGCACAGTCAACAATCTCAATTCCGACACCTCATATAGGGTGTCGATATGGTATTGATACGTGTCTGACACCTCCGAACACGTGTCTGACACGTACGACACCTACGGACATGCACCTCCGGACACATCGGCATACGTTGATTTATTTTTTTAAATGTCGGACATCGTCGATCAGACGTGGTGTTCGTGTCTGCGCTAACTAACAGGTATCTCAATCCAATTGGGTTCCATCTTCCGTCAACAATCTCAATTCTCAAATGCTCAATGCAATAAAAATTAATAAAAATCACACATTCAATCCAATTGGGTCCCATCTTCCGTCAACAATCTCAATATCTCAAATGCTCAATGCACGATTAACAATCTATAATCATAAATTAATAACCTAAAATCATCAATTATTAATCTCAATTACTTCAAATGCACAGCTAATAGCCTAAAATCATCAATTAATAATCTAAAATCATCGATCAATAATCACAATTCTCAAATGCACAATTAACAACCTAAAATTATCAAACAAATGATCAATGTTCAAATGAGAAAAAATTGTTCAAAATGCACATATCCGATGCGCTTGAATTATTTCAATTTGGGGTTCGATTCGATTGGGGCAATTAATTTAGGGTTCAATTAGGGGGTTCGGTTACTTCAATTTAGGGTAGTCCTAGTTCAATTTAGGGTTCAGTTCAATTGGGCATTCAATTTAGGGTTCAGTTTAATTGGGGCATTCAATTTAGGGTCCAATTAGTTCAATTTAGGGTTCGATTGGATTAGGGCATTCAATTTAGGATTCAATTAGGGGTTCAATTAGTTTAATTTAGGGTTTGATTCGATTAGGGCATTCAATTTAATGTTTAATTAGGGTTCAATTACTTTAATTTAGGGTTCAATTAGGAGTTCTATTAGTTCAATTTAGTGGTCGGTTGAATTGGCGCATTCAATTAGGGAGTTCAATAAGTTCAATTTAGGGTTCGGTTGGATTATGGCATTCAATTTAGGGTTCAATTAGGGGTTCAATTAGTTTAATTTAGGGTTCGATTCGATTAAGACATTCAATTTAGGGTTCAATTACTTCAATTTAGGGTTCGATTGGATTCTATTAGTTTAATTTAGGGTTCGATTGAATTGGGGCATTCAATTTTGCATATCAATTAGGGGGTTCAATTAGTTCAATTTAGGGTTCGATTGGATTAGGGTATTCAATTTAGGGTTTAATTAATTTAATTTAGGGTTCGATTCAAGAGGTGTCCACAAGTATAAAGCCAAAATGTGACATTTTTCGGTGTCGGTGTAGATCGGACGCGGTGTCCGTGACCTACCAACACCTCAACACCTCATCGACACATCTAGACACGTGTCAGACACCTTCGGACACGTGTCTAACACCTCCAGGCAACAATCCAATTAGGTCCCATTCTCCGTCAACAATCTCAATTCTTAAATGCTCAGTGTAATAAAAATGAATAAAAATCACACATTCAATCCAATTGAGTCCCTCTTCCTTCAACATTCTTAATTCTCAAATGCTCCCTATCATAACTAAAGTCTCAATTCTCCATATTTTGTAATATACAAATGTAGGCATCAATTCAATCAGCAATTAAACAAACTAATCAATCAGTTACAAAATCAATTTCATCAATTCCATTAGCAATTAAAAATAATTGAAATTATAAGAAACATATCGACGTTCCAGAAACAAATTAGGGCAAATTAGGACATAAATCAAAGCATCTAAAAATTAGGGCAAATGGCGCTTAAACATGCATTAAAGCAAATTAGGGCAAATAGACATACAGAGAGGTGGCGTGGTGACGGCAGCGTTGGTGGCAAGGTGGAAATGGAGGGCCTTGGTGGTGGGCAGTGGAGGGAATTGGTGGCGCTGAGTTGGTGGCACGTGGATATGGAGGGGCACGACGTGGGGGAGGGGGTGATGTCGCCGGAGGTGGGTGGTCAGAGAGGGAGACCGCCGATAAAAAAATCGCCGATGAGTAGGTGAGAGTGAGAGACAGAGAGAAACGGGGAGGGAGAGAGAGAAAGACGAACCTGTTATATGTAAGGACTTTTAGCGACGGAAAAATATCGTCTCTAAAAGTCCGTCGTAGAAAGTCCTATTTTAAAAACTTTCACCGACGGATATGCTAGCGTCGGTGTTTTTCCGTCGCTAAATTATTAGATATTTTATAAAAAAGTTCTAGCGACGGTTACATCGTCGCTAATATTCTGTCGGTAAAAGTCCGTTAGCAAAAACTATTACCAACGGTATATTCCGTTGGTAAAGGTTTTTGCCGACGAACTTTTACAGACGGTGTTTTCCGTCGTTGAAAGGTCTTTTAGTGACGGATTATCCTCCGTCGCTTAAAGTCCGTGGTGAAAAATAGTTTTTCTTGTAGTGATGGTTAAGAATATGTAAAAATACTCTCTTTGGGTGAAAGCTAATCAATCCCCAATCGGATCTCCACCTCCTAAAAACTTCATATACCCCACTGTTTTATCCTCGCCCCCCCCCCCCCAATAACCTTATCTCTGTATATGTGCTTTTCCATCTTCTTGCCATTTACAAACAGTTCAATAGTTACATTTTCCTTATCTTTTCATGCTATTCCCTTTTGCTCTCCATTTACCGGTGGTTCTAAACTCTCTTTCTACAATTGAAAATCTTCAGGCTAATCACCTCCATAGGTGGATAGTTATTGCTCTACATTCTTTTCCTTCCAAAACTGTTATAATGAATCAATTCAAATCATGGATGTTTGAATTGAGACAGATATTATAGATATCAAGAATTTTGTTCCTCATCTTCAGGTATAGCATTGCTTCACATCGCTTATGATTATATATATATATATTTGGTAATGAACTAGTGTTGACAATATTCTTTAACTCGTTTCTTCTTTGGTATAACATCGACTAAGCTGGTGGGGAAGGAGATAAAGTATTGACTGTTATGAACTTTGATCAGATGTGTGTTGGCAGTGGTAGGGGGTTGGGTTATGGGGAGGAGTGTGAGGAAGTTGTCTCCACTCTTCGGACGTAGATGAATCGGTTGTTGTCAGACTGGAGGCCACCAAATGTGGGGGTTGGAGTGGGGGTCGGTTCGGGGGGAAGGGTGTGAAGAGGTAGGCGTTGCTATGTCTTATGATCCTAATTACCGACCACCACCATCAGACTGCAAGACACCAATTTTTGGTGGATTTTAGTGTGGGGGTGGGTAGATGATGAGGGACCTACAATGTGTTTATTTGGCTAGGTAGCTTTGTTGAGTGTGTGGGCGAAAGCGCGTACGTGTGTGTATCTTTATGCTTGCGGGGGGTCATCACCACGCGGGGGAGGGAGGAGAGGATGGATTGTTAAGGGTGGGAAAGTGGGGGTTATGGAAACCGGTGTGAAAAAATGTTCATTTTGACCTGAAAACATGTTCATTCTTTTTGACTAGTTTTGTTAAAAGAACAAATTAGTTTCTCTTTTTATGGTGCATAAATGTAACATCAATGACCGGCAAAGTCCAAATAGATTAAACCAAGTACTCACTAGAGTGCTTAAATTATGTTGGTTTAAAAAAATGCAGGACTCATGGATTTTTTTTCCCCTTATTACATCAATGGTAGAAGGATTTGTAGAACTTAGCAAATTCGAGCTCATCAGATGAACCTTTCAGTTCACTTGTTCTTTACATGCTTATCCAACTTTTATTACAATGCGATAAAGCTTCTATGTTTAGCTTCAATGACCAGTAAATTTTCAAAGGTGACTAAATAGACTTACCAAAAAATTGGTTTCTTTTGATTTGAAATTCTAAAGTTACATATAATCATCATCTTAAAATAGTTTATTTAAAAGTCCTATCACTTTACATGTAGGTCCATGTTCTAAACCAAGAGCAAACTTTGCACATAAGAAACATGAATTGTTGTCAGAATAATATTAATGGATCACTTACAAATGGGTCTTAGATAATAAATTGTCATTATTCTAATCATATGGTGATGCAACCAAGATATAGTTGTTTTCTGAAAGGAAAATATATAATAATTATATAATGTCAAATTTTCTTACAATGTTAGAGGCCTACGTGGTAATACTGAATTTATGTTATTGCATTTGTTGTGTTATAAAGGCTACAAAAATATATATATAAATGAAGTAGAGACCGAAAGGATATGGCGGTGCTTAATACCTTCCCGTCGTCTAACTTAGTCCCCGAATTGTTTCTTTATTTTCAATAGATTAGTAGTCTTTTGGATATTTTTTTTAGTCATTTTCATGTTTTTCTTATTTTTCTATATTTAATTAAATAAATTGGCAACTCTTAAAATCTTTAGATCTCGCTCTCCGGGATCCCATAAATTATTTCGATGTGGCTCGCTACAGTGGTGACTCTATTGGGGACTAGAAACTAAGAGGACTAGACCTGAAAAATTTTTGATTGCTTTTTAGCCTTTTTATATTTTCTTTGTCCTGTTTAACATGTACAATGTGCTATAGTTGTGGTAACTACGCTCTTATTTCATGCCACACACAGGCGCACGTTTATACCTAACCCACCCACTTGAGGGTAATGGTTAAAACCCTTGAACTTTCTAATTATGAAGCGAATTCCCCTCAATTCCAAGGCCACATACTAAAAGGACCTTCCAATTTCTTTGTATATTAAACGACTCATACATGTACGGGTGATCACCCAATATTAACTGTCTGATTAGGGGTGGGAGGTATATGGTACAAGTAGAGCTGTAAGGATGAGGGAGTAACCCTAAACCGGTGTTAAGAGAGAAACCACATACTCAGACCATTTTAGTATTCTACCCTTTTCTGGGAGAATACCTGTTTTGGCCAATATAATATTGGCAGGGGAACCCCAATATTCTGTAAGCAAGCTGGTAATCTCTCAAAAATGGAGAGACTTTGACTAACTAGCCAGTTTGTCAACCTAGTAACAGGACGCTTAGTCAATAAGAATTATACTTGCAAATTTGAACAAGCTAACTTATACCTTGATTCCTAAACCCACATATCAAAAGGTCGGTTAACCCACCAGGTTCCCGAACGGTTAGTTAGAAACAGTTAATTCCTATATCCCGTACACTCCTTAATACGCAACAATATTTTAAATTCATTATAAATTACAATAATACACTTTTATAGCTTAAAACATTATAAAAAGTTAAAATATGACTATTCTGATTTTTGAATATTTTTGAATTAAAATAATTTCTTTAAATGCAATAAAAATCAATAAATTCCCAAAATTGCTTCTAGCTGAAAATAAAGTCCCATAACTTTTGTAACAGCTTTAAAATATGTATAAAAATTATAAAAATTTAAATCAAAAATTAAAAGGCATTAAAACCATTTTAAAATTATTCATTTTTCTAAAACCAATGCGATACGGAAATCATAAAAAATCAACTCAAAAAATCATCAAATTTACTCTAATTTTTCCCAGAACATTTTCAGGGTTTAAAGGCTCCAAAATAATTTTATGAATCTGACATTTCAGAAAATACTAAAAATTCATACGATTTTAGAAAATTACAAACTTTTGCCACAATTTCTAATATAGCCTAAAGCATCATATTTTAACTTTTTACGCGTTAACAATCACTGTACGGCACCCTTTGGATGCATCTCACTTAACGCTAAACCGATACCTATTATTTCACAATTGCACTCAAACAATACTACACTTCAAGCCACCCCTCCATACTCACACACCACATATGTTCACAGTACACTCCCTATAACAATTTACTTCGGGTCTCCCTACACTCACATACCCAGTCACACACACACACACACAGACAGAGGTTCAAGCACACATTTTACGTAGCATACACACACGCACTTCACTCTCACACATAGTTACTGACCCATCTTCTACCCCTCAAACACACACAAACTCTCATTCAGTCACTACCTTTCTTTCTCTTTTTTGCTAACGTATACTTCCCATTCAGTCACCATACACACCTACATATCACACACCTTCACAAAGTCACACACATATATAAATAAATGCTAACACAACCCTCCAACGATCACCTATATTACATCTCACAAGTCACAGCAAAGTCACCCCCACTTCAGTTCACCCCATCAGTCATCCTAGTGTTTAACAAGAACCAAAAACTCAGAAACACAAGCATAGTTTAAAAGTCACCAAAGAAACCACTTCCTATCGACACATTTCCATTTCACAAACCCACAACACACTTGATATTCAAACACTTGCCATGCCTCATTATTCCAGATGAAGAACAATATCTAGTGACCAAAAACTCATCTTCAATCATTCTCTAGACCAATAGGGCTGCCTAGAAGTTACACCATCACTATCTTTACAAAAATAACACACAAATCTGCAGAACTGAAAGTCCCATGTTGTTAAACCCATGCATGCATAAGAGAAAAAGGGCTAATTGCACCTATAAGAACTTCCACAGAGAACTCTGAATCAAAACTTATTTAGGAAGCAGCTGCATGGTTATCTATGGAAGGTGCTGTTTAATTGTATGGCATTCTCTCTCTACTCCTTGTGGGGCAAAAAGACTTCCCAGAAAACATGCCCCATTATCCAAGAGAAAGATGTTGGATTTGATCGGTCCAATCCAATTAAGTGGCCTAACGGGTCATACTAATGTTGACTTATTATTTGACTTGGACATTAATTAATTAAATTAGGCTAAATAACATTATGGGCCTATTTGATTTAGCATCCAATACACTAATGATTTATTGTGTATAAAAGGCTTATAGACCCTAATCTCTTAACTTTGATGGGCGGTTGAGATTTGACAGGCTTTAGGGTTGATCCCACTACTCTCTCTATATAAATATCTTTTCTTCTTGGAGGCTAGGGTATTATTATGTTTTGGCCACTATTTGCCTCTTAGACTAAAGAAAAATACACCACTCTATTCCATCATCAAGAATAGAGAAGAGTAGTGAAGATCAATACCAAAGGGTACGTGTTCGCTTCCGCATCTTGGCGTTCTTTCATCATCGGAATAAAACTCTTGGTAATCTATGGCTTCCTTCGATTCTGGTGAGTTCGTAACCTTATTGTTCTTATGTTTATGTTATTGTAAGATTCTAATGATCTTGATTATGGGGTCAAGATGAATGATATAAATTCTAACATGTGGTATCAGAGCCACGTTAATCAATTGCATGAACATAGAACTTTTCTTTTAAGATTCTTGGAATATTTGATGGATTATGTTTAATGTTAACGTAAGAATAAAAAAAAAGGGGTCTGCTGCGCTGAAGGTTGTGGTTGCCCAAAAGCTTAGGTTATGAATTTGGGCTATAGCATTTGGCCCAGCCGAAAGGCATGTTTGTGTTATATTTTGGCCCAGCAAAAGGGCCATATGGATCATTAAATTATGAACTTGGGCCTGTTACAATGGCCCAGATTATATAGGTTAGATATATATATTTTTTGGGCTGAAAATGTCGGCCTGAGCATATAGTTTCTAACTGTCCAATTGAATTTGGGCCTGTTGGCGTTGGCCCGAGTGGCCTGATGGTATCTGTGTTGAATAGGCCTACTGTCTACCGTGAGATTGGGCCCAAAAGGCCTGACTTAAGCCTGTTTGGGCTATGAATAGGCTAGAGAATTGGGCCTGTTTGGCTAGTTGGTATAGCCTGTTTAGGCCTCCGAGGTGGGCTGTTTTGGCCACTTAAAAGTGGGCTTGTAGCTATTGAATTGGGCATGTTTAGTCATTTTAAAATGGGTTTTCAAAAGGGCTTATGTATTTTAATTATGCCTATTAAAATTGTTTACTTGATACGTTATTATTGATAACATATGTCTTTTAATATTAGCTCATATTTTGGGATACTAATGAATAAAATCTGCCAATATTATTATAATTTCAAGAATTAGTCTAAAATTACGAGATCATGCCAAAACTTTATGCTTTGTTTGGCATGTCTAGACTATGATAATGAACTTGAAATAATTAGTGGTTCTTACTTATTTTGGCAGTAAGCGGCCCAACGGAAGTTTATTGTCTTTTATAAGTTGAGATAATGATAAACCACATCACGTTACGCTTATTAATTAAAATATTAATCGGCCCAACGGAAGATTATATTTTAATTTTTAAGCGGAAAGAAAGGAAATAATAAGTTGTATGGGTCAAATTATTTTCTACCCAACGGTGATATAATTTGTACTCATGTTACTTTTAATGATTTTCAAAATTAATAAGGATAGAAAAACACTTTTATGTTAATAACCGGCCCAACGGAAGGTTATAAGTGATATGTTAATTTTTCCTTTGGAATAGGTTTTGTGTATTTACCCTTTTCATATAAATAAATTGTTTATCCCTCAATTTATTTTATTATGTTAAATGATGAACTAACTATTTTCATCATGTGGATTTTCGGTACTAACGTGCATGATTATTGTTATTATTTAGCGTATAGTCCTGCTGCAATTACTGGCTATCTTTCCTCTATTGAATCATTGAGCGGCACCAATTTTAGAAAATGGAAAGAGCAGATTAGCATAATCCTTGGAGTTATGGATTTGGATTATGCTTTACGGGTTGACGCGCCTGCTGCCCTTACGGCTGAAAGCTCTACTGAGCAAAAGGCAGCTTGTGAAAAGTGGGAGCGTTCCAACCGCATATCCCTGATGATTATGAAAGGCTCCATTACGACTGCTATTCGAGGAGCCATTCCTGACTCGGATAATGCTAAGCTGTACCTTGCTCATATTAAAGAACAATTTCAGGGTTCTTCCAAGGCACATGCTACTACTCTCATCAATACAATGGTTACGCTCAAGTATAATGGATCCAACGGTGTTCGTGAGCATATTTTACGGATGAATGATATGGCTTCTCAACTAAAAGGTTTGGATATGGAAATCTCTGAAGGTTTTCTCGTGCACTTTATTATGACTTCCCTTCCTGCGCAATTTGGTCCTTTTAAGATCAACTATAACACACAGAAAGAAAAGTGAAAGATGAGCGAGTTGATTTCCATGTGTGTCCAAGAAGAAGAGAGGCTAAAGTCTGAACAACCTGATAGTGCTCACGTTGCCATTACTGGTCCATCTAAAGGAAAAGGAAAATGAAAGAAATTTGGCAAAGGTAATGTGCAAGGGAACAAGAGTGCTTCTGTAACCAAGACTGACAAGGCAAGCTCTTCTGGTACCAAGGGCTCTTCTGGTCCTAGGTGTCACTTTTGTAAGGATAAAGGGCATATGAGGAAAGAATGTCATAAATTCAGAGAATGGTTGGAAAAGAAAGGTAATTTATCTATTTGCGTTTATTATGAGTCTTATACAATTGATGCTCCTTTAAATACATGGTGGGTTGACACGGGTGCAACTGTGCACATAACTAATTCATTGCAGGGATTCCTTTCCGTGAAGAAGTTAAACAAAGGGGACCGTAAAGTTCTAGTAGGAAATGGAGAGAAAGCTCAAGTTGAAGCTGTAGGAACTCTCCGTTTAGTTTTGGAGAGTGGCTTCAATTTGGATTTAGTTGATACTGTTTATGTTTCCAGTATGACTAGAAATCTTATTTCTGTTTCTAGACTTGACGCTAATGGATATTCATTTAAGTTTGAGAATAAAGGCTTCTCTCTTTTCCTTTACTCTAGAGTTATTGGTTCTGGTTTGTTGGAGAGAAACCTCTACAAATTACTTTTGAATGCTTCTTTTACTGAATCCTTGAAAACAATGAATGTGAGTGATGTAGTTGCTAAAACTTGTGGTAAGAGAAAAAGAGAGAATGAAAATTCTGCTAAATTGTGGCATGAACGTCTTGGTCACATATCACGAGGCAGAATGGAATGCCTCGTTGAGGATGGAATTCTTCATTCTTTAGATTTCTCAGATTTTGACACATGTATTGAATGTATTAAAGGAAAATTTGTAAAAGGCAATAAACGTGGTGCCACTCGAAGTACGGGACTTTTAAAGCTTATCCACACTGACATTTGTGGACCTTTCCCTACACCGGGTATTGGTGGTCATAGATACTTTATCACCTTTATTGATGACTATTCTCGTTATGGATATATTTACCTCATTCATGAAAAATCTGACTCACTTGCCATGTTTAAGACTTACAAAGCCGAAGTTGAAAATCAACTCGACCTAAAGATTAAAGTTGTAAGATCTGACAGAGGCGGAGAATATTATGGAAAATACTCTGAAACGGGTCGTAACCCTAGTCCTTTTGCCCTATATTTGGAAGAATGTGGCATCGTTGCTCAGTATACAATGCCAGGTACACCCCAGCAGAATGGTGTAGCTGAACGGCGAAATCGTACCCTCATGGATATGGTACGAAGTATGATATGCCAAAGCACTCTACTAGAGTTTTTGTGGGTTGAAGCACTTAAAACAGCTGTGCATATTCTTAACAGGGTTCCCAGTAAGTCTGTGCCTAAAACACCTTTTGAATTGTGGGCACAGAGGAAACCAAGTTTAGAATATTTTCATGTGTGGGGCTGTTTAGCTGAAGCAAAAGTCTACAATCGGCATACTAAGAAACTCGATCCCAAGACCATAAGTTGTCATTTTATAGGTTACCCTGAAAGGTCTAAGGGTTTCAGATTTTACTATCCATCACATACCACTAGATTGTTGAAACTAGGCATGCAGTATTTTTTGAAGATGCTGAATATAGTGGGAGTTGTACACCAAGAATAATAAACCTTGAGGAAATTCAGGATCATGTTTCTATTCCTGTTATCCAAAAGGTTGGTGCGCCATTACCTCATAGAGAAAATAATGATGCACCCGAGGTAGTACCTAATGATGTGCCCCCTATTATGGATCCTGCTCCAATTCCTGCTAATGAGCAACCTCTTCGAAGGTCAGGAAGAGAGAGATGGACAGCCATCTCTGATGACTATATTGTGTACCTAGATGAGGCTGACTATAATCTAGGCATAGGAAATGATCCCACATCCTTTAAAGAAGCTATTATGAGTGATCACTCAACTCAATGGCTTAAGGCCATGAAAGATGAGTTAGAGTCAATGAAAATAAATGAAGTTTGGGACCTTGTTGACTTGCCTGAAGGAGCCAAAGCTGTAGGCTATAAATGGGTCTACAAAAATAAGCTAGATCCTAAAGTTAATGTCGAAAGATACAAGGCTAGACTCGTCGCTAAAGGTTTCACTCAAAAGGAAGGGATAGATTATAATGAAACATTTTCTCCTGTGTCGAAAAAAGATTCCTTTCGAATAGTCATGGCTTTAGTGGCTCATTATGATTTAGAGCTACATCAAATGGATGTAAAGACTGCATTTCTTAATGGTGACTTGCATGAAAATGTCTATATGACTCAACCAGAAGGGTTTATGGTTGAAGGCAAGGAACATATGAAATGTCTGTTGAAGAAATCCATATACGGATTAAAGCAAGCCTCTAGACAATGGTATCTTAAGTTTCATGATGTGATTAGTAAATTTGGCTTTAAAGAAAATGCAGTGGACCAATGTATATACCTAAAGATCAGTGGGAGTAAGTTTATCATTCTAGTTTTGTATGTAGATGATATCTTACTTGCTAGTAGTGATATGCATATGTTGCATGAGACCAAAAACTTTCTGTCTAAGAATTTTGATATGAAAGATCTTGGAGAGGCCTCTTATGTTATAGGCATTGAGATTCACCGAGATAGGTCTCGTGGGATATTGGGATTGTCTCAAAGAGCCTATATTGAGAAGGTTCTGAAAAGGTTCAATATGCATAACTGTGCTCCCACTGTTGCCCCTGTTGTTAAGGGTGACAAATTTAGTTTGCTACAATGCCCTATGAAACAACTGGAGCAAGACGAAATGGAGCGTCTTCCCTATGCATCTGCAGTAAGGAGTCTTATGTATGCTCAAGTCTGTACTCGCCCAGATATAGCATATGTTGTTGGCATGCTTGGACGTTACCAAATAAACCCAGGAATGGGTCATTGGAAAGCAGCCAAGAAAGTCATGCGCTACTTACAGGGTACCAAGGATTTCATGCTTACCTATAGGAAGTCAGATAACCTTGAGGTTATTGGTTATTCTAATTCTGATTATGCAGGGTGTGTAGACACCTTTGAGATTATTGATTAAGTACCTTGTTGTGAGGGAAAGAATTCAGAATCACATATTGTCTATTCAGCATATCAATACGACCACTATGTTAACGGATCCCATGACGAAAGGCTTACCACCCACTCTCTTTCGAGAACATGTTGCTAGCATGGGTTTGGTCGATAGCCTTTTCCTTAGATGATGGGTGTTTGATTTGAGACATTTATTTTTGTGATCACCTATGTTTTGGATTCTGGATATTATGATTATGGTTTGTTACTTCTCGTTAAAAGTGCACATTTGAGGTATTCTGAAACAAACACTCATGTAAGGATCACATGAACTCGTTCATATTGTTATTTATTATGGAACGATGCAGTTCATGTCTATTAAGCTGTTGACTATCATATTTGGCAAAAGTTCTGAGATTGTAACCGGAGAACGGTGTTGTGGCGTTGAGAGGCACATATACTATCTTCGATTCATTTTAGTATTTTTGTTAAATTTGGCCTAACTTACGGGATGTTTTGTTCAATTTCGTTATGTCAAAACTTAAGACATTGACATTAGTATAACCCTTGGCCAAGTGGGAGAATGTTGGATTTGATCGGTCCAATCCAATTAAGTGGCCTAACGGGTCATACTAATGTTGACTTATTATTTGACTTGGACATTAATTAATTAAATTAGGCTAAATAACATTATGGGCCTATTTGATTTAGCATCCAATACACTAATGATTTATTGTGTATAAAAGGCTTATAGACCCTAATCTCTTAACTTTGATGAGCGGTTGAGATTTGACAGGCTTTAGGGTTGATCCCACTACTCTCTTTATATAAATATCTTTTCTTTTTGGAGGCTAGGGTATTATTATGTTTTGGCCACTCTTTGCCTCTTAGACTAAAGAAAAATACACCACTCTATTCCATCATCAAGAATAGAGAAGAGTAGTGAAGATCAATACCAAAGGGTACGTGTTCGCTTCCGCATCTTGGCGTTCTTTCATCATCGGAATAAAACTCTTGGTAATCTATGGCTTCCTTCGATTCCGGTGAGTTCGTAACCTTATTGTTCTTATGTTTATGTTATTGTAAGATTCTAATGATCTTGATTATGGGGTCAAGATGAATGATATAAATTCTAACAAAAGAACAATATCTTGTGAACAAAACCTCCTCTCCAACCTCCAACAAAATAGTGCGGCCCAAGCATGCCGAACTGCAGTTCTTTGCAGCTCCTCTCTTTCTCTCTCCCTATAAACCCACATACGCACACAGTTCACATGCACAACCCAAAACCCATTTTCTACCCCTCATCACGCTGCACTACCACCCTACAGCCACTGTGTGTTGCCTGCTTTTACACTTATGTCCAAGTCTAAACTTCTCTTCACAAGTGAAACATTGCCCAGTCCCTCTCTTCGGCAGCCATGTCTGCCTTGCAAGCTTAGACCCTTTTTCTTTCAAACCACATGGTACACGGTCACAGCCACCATGGCTGTGACCTGCTTGAGTCTTCCTGCTACCCTCACGAACTCATACCCAATACATGCTAAAACACACATTTAATACATCGGATTCCCAGTCCCTTTTACTCCCCCTAAAATAATGAATAACTAGAGGAAAAATAAGGGATAGTAACTTATAGGAAAAAATAAATTCGATCGCCAGAATAAATCTCCTTCCTTTTCCTCCTTCTCTCTCTCTCTCTCTCTCTCTCTCTCTCTCTCGAAGTGTATCTCAGAAGACAGGGACGAAGCTTATAGGACGGTTGGATCACTCAAAAGATACATCTATACCTGTATAAAAACCCTAAAGGGACAATTACTAAAACATCCCCTAAAGTTTCGTTAGTTTTAAAAAAAAAATCTACCCAAAACTCTTTACTATTACGAAAATGCCCAAATTACTATTTGTGATAAGTCATCGTACTAGAAACTTTAACGGGTGTTACATAATCCCGCTACAGTAATCGTCACTAAAAGTCACTACATAAATAATGCTAACTAAAAGAAAATTCGTTGCTAAAAACTTTTAAAAGTATCGTTTACGCTAATTGTCATTAAGTACCTCGATAAATATCACTCATCGTTAAACTATATCTTAAATCTTTAAAATTTGTTGTTAAAGATAGCCGTTAAAAATTCGATCACGCTAATTGACGCTAAATGTCGCCAATAAAATTTCACTAATGAAAATCAGCGTTAAATCTAGCGTATAAAAGTCATTGCCAAGATAATAAACTAACCGACTAGACATATTACGGTTCAGGGTGTTACAATCTCCCCCACTTATAAAAATTTCGTCATCGAAATTTCACGTGCTTATAATATCGAAACACTACGCTTTCAGGAGGTAACTCCCAAATGAAGGTGTAACCGAATCTTACACATAACTTCCAAAATGTGAGTTGAGAACATCAATAGCAGTTTCGAACATTTCACTATACTTTATGATTTCAATTATAGTCTAGGGTTTCATCATCCAATCAACCAGATATCATTTCTCAACCTACAAAAATTAGCCAATTCCTATAAGCACTCACACACCAATGCCTCAAATCAAACGATGTAACCACTATGCTTTCACTGTGCACTCTGATATCTAGCTACTACTATGGTTCAACTAATGCATTAAAGTTTTCGTTAATGCTCTTGTCAAAACTTAAGCTTTCTCTCACTTGCTTTTAAAGTCTACAAAATCATATACCTAAGCTCTGATACCAACTGTAACATCCCGGAATTTTTTGGAATGTTAACACTCAAACAATCGATGACACTAAGAACATATTAACCTCACAACAAAATGGGTACTCATCATCAGAGCAACTAAACCGTATCAAATCAAACTCTCAACTGACTGTTAGAAATGAAATTCCAAATCTAAGTTTACAAAATTTAAATAATACTATTCACCCATGCAGGGGTTCTAATGGACAATACAATAACTTAAATTCAATAGCTCGCTCACCTCTAGTCCGGTTTCAAGTAATCTAATGCTGGTTACTACCTGCAGAAAGGAAGTCAAATGAGAGTGAGCTTTTGAGAGCCCAGTAAGGTCGATCGAGGATTTAAAAACAATCAAAATGATTAGGACGATTTTACATTTAAGCCAAGTAACAACTTCTAAAACAGAGAAACGGAACGATTCCAATGATTTTCTTTATACAATCAAATGATAATTTTGAAAGGATTTTTCAAAGAAAATCACAGCAGTTCAATATAAACATAGGGATGAGTATCAACTCAATCCCTTGAATTAATCAATAATTATTTTAAAACATTTCAGGTGCAATAAAACAGAAACAGGAAACATTGAACATGAGCAGTACAATATAGCAAAGCCACTCCGGCAGTGCTCGATACGATTTACTTATGCATATGTATACTGACTAGTCCATCTAGGTACTAGTTAAACCTAACCAACAAACCATCCTTATAACTCCAAAAATACAGACCATCCTTATAACTCCCACATTTACTAACTCATGTCAACATTGAGAAGCAATAAATAGAATTGAAAATATTTTTACGATGATTTAGTCAATAAACAGATAAGTATGAATCAGAATTTTAAACGATCGTTTCAAGGCTCAATTTAAGGTTCACTGGCAATTGAAAACACTTTTATATCAATCGTAAAGATCAACATTCAATGAAGTTTCTAAAAATTGTTATTATAAGCATTTTGAAATCAGAGTAATGAAAGAGGGTTCAGAGAGAAAATCCTTACCTCGATCCAAGCTAAGCAATGCTAATCACCCTCGATCCAATAATCTTTGAATCAACCTAAATTGACAATTTATTTGTTAGAACACAATTTATGCCTAATATACTATAGACCTAATATTAGCTACCCACCACATACTCATTTCTAACTCCGAAATCGCTCAACTCAAAGCGCGCCTCGCACGCGGCCAACTTACCCAAAAATCCCGTACACTCCTTAATACGCAACAACATTCCAAATTCATTATAAATTACAATAATACACTTTTATAGCTTAAAACATTAAAAAAATTAATAATAAATTTTCTAAATTTTTAAATATTTTTGAATTAAAATAATTTCTTTAAATGCAATAAAAACCCATAAATTCCCAAAATTGCCTCTAACTAAAAATGAAGTCCCATAATTTTTGTAACTTATTTAAAATATGTATAAAAATTATAGAAATTCCAATAAAAAATTAAAAGGCATTAAAACCATTTTTAAATTATTCATTTTGCTAAAACCAATGCGATACGGAAAACATAGAAAATCAACTCCAAAAATCATCAAATTCAAATTGAGTCTTATATTTATACTATAAAGACATTACTCTAATTTTTTCCAGAACATTTTCAGGATCTAAAGGCTCCAAAAGAATTTTACGAATCTAAAATTACAGAAAATACTAAAAATTCATACGATTTTAGAAATTTACAAACTTCAGAATTTTTTGGAACGTTAAACAATCAATCGATCACAATAATGCCACAAGTTGTCAGAGCAACTAACCATTAATTGAATCATAGTTCTAATAAACCATCATAAATGGGACATAAAAACTAAGTTCGAAAATTTTCAAATAATAATGTCACGCGCAGGGAGGGGTTCTAGTAATCAATACTAAGTCAACTTAATTAAATTTCTCTCTCTCGGCCCTAATCCGTACTGGCAACCTCGACCTAATGCTGACTATCACCTGCGGAACGAAAGTCAAAGGAGAGTGAGCTTTCGAGAGCCCAGTAAGGTCGATCAAAGCTTTAAACAACAAAACGATTCGGATGAGTTTTTCATATGAAGTCCACGAAACTTTTTTAAGAGTATTTTCAAGTAAAACGCAACATTTCATTATAGTCGAACAATACGAATGATTTTAAATTCAAGTCAAAGAACTTCTTTTCGAGGGATTTTATTTTTGATGAATTCATAGCAATTCATTATAAACACAGGGACGAGTATCAACTCAATCCCTTAATTCAATAATCGTTTCAAAACATTTCAGGTGCAATAAAAACAGAAACATGAAATATTGAACATGAGCAGTACAATATAGCAAAGTCACCCCGACAGTGCTTGATACGATTTATATATGCATATGTACACTAACTAGTCCATATAGGTACTAGTTTAACCCAACCAACAGACCAACCTTATAACTCCAACAATACAGACCAACCTTATAACTCCAACAATACAGACCATCCTTATAACTCCCATGTTACTAACTTAAGTCAACATTGAGAATCAATAAATAGAATTGAAAATATTTTATGGTGACTGAGTCAATCAACTGATAAGTGTGAATCATAATTTCAAATGATCGCTAAATGACTCAAATTTGGGTTTCACGTGCAGTAAAAAAACACATTTTTATACAATCATAGAAATCAACAATCAACATATTCTATAAAACTGTTATTTTAAACATTTGAAAACAGTAACTAAATGGGGTTCAGTCCAAGCTAAGCGTTGCTACCAACCTCGATCAATATATTTTGAATAAACCTAGATTGGCAATCCATTTGTTAGAACACAATCTATGCTGAAATATTATAAACTTAATATCAGATACCCACCACGTGCTCACTTCTAACTCTGAAATCATTCAATTCAAAGCACGCTTCGCACGCGGCCAACCTACCCAAAAATCCCTTACATTCCTTAATGCGTAACAATATTCTAAATTTCTTAATAAATTACAATAAAATACTTTTATAGCTTAAAACATTATAAAAAGTCAAAATATGATTTTTGAATTTTTGAATATTTTTGAATTAAAATAATTTCTTTAAATGCAAAAAAAACTCATAAATTTCCAAAATTGCTTCTAGCTGAAGATAAAGTCCCATAATTTTTGTAACAGCTCTAAAATATGTATAAAAATTATAAAAATTTGAATCAAAAATTAAAAGGCATGAAAAGTGTTTTTAAATTATTTATTTTGCTAAAACCAATGCGGTACGAAAGTCATAGAAATTAACTCCAAAAATCATCAAATTCAAACTGAGTCTTATTTAAATCATAAATACATTACCATAATTTTTCCCAAAACATTTTCAGTGTTTAATGTCTCCAAAAGAATTTTACGAATATGAAATTACAGAAAATATTAAAAATACATATGATTTCAGAAAATTATAAAATTTTGCCAATATTCTAATATAGCCTAACGTATTATACTGCATGCTAACGATAATTGTACACTATCAAATGATTGTGATGTACTTAAAACTAACATAATACCAGCTCCGCACTTCTTTTCTTGCTCATTTTACTCGGTCTCTATCTCATTCACAAACCACTCACTACCCTTGCCCTTCATTCACTTGGCGCACACACCTACACAGAGCATTTACACACACACATGAACACACCAACACACACACATCACTTCCATCTTCTTCAATTCATTCTCACAAACCCACTTGCATTGCCTTGACCACACACACACACACACACACACACTCTCTCTGCTATATACACAAATAGGTTACACATAACAGTTCCGTATCACCTTTATTTGCAACCATTTCAGCCCCTCTTCCCTACAGTCACCCTCAGGGCAGCAGTCCCTCTCTACCCACAAGCACCATGGCAGCTCCACGGCTACTCTCTGTCTCCCCCTCTCTCTATTTTTTCCTTGTAAACCCACATACCCACTCATTCACACATGCACATATGCTCTCCATTACACTGCACCTACCTATATATGCATCCACAACATACACTACGCTCACACAGAAGCACATAACTCACACACCCACACAGCTGCCTTCTCGGCAGCCTCACCACACACACATAAACACATAACACACGCACACATATACACATAAACACACCCACACAGCACACAACACACACCAACTCCTGACACACACACACACACACACTCTTATGGCAGCTACCATGGCTACCCCTTCACGCATAGCACAAGCACATCCATGGCAACCCTGTTTTTATCTCATCTCTCCCTCTCTAGACCCACAAACATCTCTCAACCATCATCGATTAAGCCCATTAACCAACTGCCCGCCCTTTACACACACACAAAAAGACAAACATAGCTGCCCCTTTTTAATCACACCTATATCATGCACAAACCCCCCCCCATAGTCACACAAACGCACGCACCACACAGCTGCCTTGTAGCCTTTCTCTCATGTAAAACACACTGATCCATCTCCTACCCCTCAACCCACTTCCATCTCTCTCTTTCCTCTTTAATGTAGCCTCTTCATGGTTGTCCCTCTCTTTCACAGTAGCCTTGAACCCATTCCATCACCAACCCACAACCACATAGCACATTATAGATCTGCACTACACCTGTTTTTCCCATTCTAAACCCACACTCTGCATACTATCTCTCTCTCTAACCCACAGCCCATAAACCAATGAGATATATACTTATATATATATATATATATATATATACACACACACACACACACACACATATATATATATAGATAGGAGACATAGATCTATAAGAGTCTTACTGAAAAACCAATCTTGATCGTCGGAAAGTCCCTCTTTACAGCCGTGCTCTTTCTGCAATTCTCTCTTGCTCTCTAAGTCATACCAAAGGAAGAATATGGAGGAGACGACTGCTCTCTCAAAGTATAAGCCGATATATATATATATATATATATATATATATATATATATATATATATATATATATATATATATATATGTATATATATATATATATGGGAGCTGATCCCTTGATAGCACTAGCAAAATTAGGTATTTGCTAGCCCGATCTGGGCCGTCCATCCCGAAAGATGGAAGGTTCAGATCGTGCCTTTTTTAAAAACTATCAGTAGTCCACGACACAGTATCGTGGACGACATTTTTTACCTTTTTGCTCCTCCACGCCGTCTGCGACACAGTATCGCGGACGATTGACAGGCCTTGACGCATGTCAAGAAAAAGTCATCCGCCACACTGTGTGGTATGACTTTTTCTGTGTCATTAATGTGTCCGCTACATTATGTAGCGGACTAGTCTTCTCTTTTTCTCTCCCTTCTCTCATTCTGACTTCTTCTTTTTCTTTCTCTTCTTACTTTGATCCTGATGAACAAATCTTCATGAAGTTCGCTGGCAACAGATTGCCATTGGTAAAAAAGACTCCAAAACGAGCACACCCAATTAGCACATCCACGTGCAGGCTGGAACCATTCATGAAATTGGCTGGCAACAGATTGCCATTTTTTCTAGGGTCTTCAACCTCCTCCATTTCTATCACCCTATATCAAAAACGAAAAGATTTAAAAAAAAAACCTAATTTCTCAAACCCATGACAACCAAATCAAAGCACATCATAACTATTTGAAGTGGCAAGATAGAAAGAGAAGGAAGAGTTTTCAAATCATCAATAGTTTGCTATTTTGACACAGATTTGCTGTGATCTTTATAGAACGTCCCCTGTTCTATGTGGACTTTGCCGGAGCCACTGGAGGCATAAACAGGCACGGCCAGGCCGGTGCAGAGTCGATGGGCACAGCGGCGACGGAGGAGGAAGACAGTGGCTAGATCAGTGACCCAAAATTTCTTTTGCTAGGCCCATAGCCAGGAAACCGGACAAAGAATAGGGAACCCTTTTGGAAGGTTGGAGCAAGAAAAACATTGCTTAGCTGCTGCCACCAGGATCCCCGCCAGACACAGGAGGTGCTGTCCAACTACCCAGAGGGAACCACCATCTTGAAGGAGCTCATCCCGAACGCGATGATGCCGGTGCCACCACGGTCTGGCTGTGCCTTGATCGCCACTAGCACGCTCATAAGGGAGAGAGAAGATGAGAGATGAGGGGGAAAGATGGTTGTGCCCTCGATCGCCGGACACGGGAGGTGCTGTCAAACTACCCCGAGGGAACCACCGTCTTGAAGGAGCTCATCCAGAAGAGAAAAGATGAGAGATGAGGGGGAAAGAGAAAATAAAAGTTGGTTGTCTCTTTTCCAGAGCTGACAACACAGATGTCTCTTTTCGAGAAAGTAAAATAGTCCGCTACATAATGTGGCGGACAAATGTAATTTGGATTGAGGGGTATATTTGTCAAAAATACCATCCGCTACATAATGTAGCGGATGGACTAAAAAAATGCAAAAAAAGATCTGGGCCATCCACAGATCACGCGTGGACGGCCAGATCGCACTAGCAACTTAACTCAGTTTGCTAGCGCTTTCAACGGATCAGCTCCCTATATATATATATATATATATATATATATATATATATATATAACCCCAGTTTTGAAAAATAACTAAAAGTTCCCCCTAACTGTCATTAGTTGTGTAAAAATTTCACCCGAAGTGTTTATTTCTGCAAAATGGTCCAAAATAAATGTTTAAGGTTATTTATACGCCAAGAGAATTATTAACGGTTGTTACGCCATCCCGTTTCACTATTTATCGCTATAAGCACGCTGATACTAAATGAAAATTTTTAATTGTCGCTAAAAGTTGTTGATAAATTTTCAATCTTGAAAATTGAAGCTAAATCTTCTGTATAAAAGTCGTTGCTCAAAAGTAAACTAACCGGCTAGGCCATATCCAGATTCGGGGTGTTACATTATCCCCTACTTATAGAAATTTTGTCCTCGAAATTTTACTTATCTATAATGTAATACTATGCTTTAACTATGTAACTCCCAAGCAAAAGTGTCATCGAATTTTACACGTAACCTCAAAAATGTGAGCCTAGAACATTAATAGCAGTCTTCACAATTTCCTAACTTCAAATATCTCACCATGACATATGATTCAGATTATATCTCAGGATATGATACCTCAAAATCAAACGATGTAAGAATGCCTAAATAAATTATCCAGGAGTTTACCTGGCAACTTATCATTAGACGACGTAGCATCCTGAGCCAACGTCGCAAAAAGTCTGGCCGACGTCCTAGGTCTCTGCCCCTGTTGAGTTTGGACCTGTTGACTCTGACCCTCTCCTAAACGAGGTGCACCACTCACTGATAAACTGGCTATAGGTGTGGGGCTGAGGACCGATTGATTCTCCCATACTAAAGGATAATTTTGAACTTGATGCTCCACACTGCCACATTTGAAACATCATCCAGTAAGTCTGTAGCATGGTTTATCCCCATGATTCCTTCCACACGTAGGACACAGAACTGTCAAAAAATTTGACCTAGTACTCTGAACTGATCTGGCTCCTAAGCTCTGTGCTCCTCTAAATCCGACTCTTTGCCCTGACCTAATTCCCTGAATGTGCCCCACCCTTTGACTCTGAGCAAAGTGTTGTGCTGAAGAAGATAACTATTGACGTTTGCCAGTCTGTGAAACTCTACTCTCCTCTATATCCCTCTTTGGACCACCTTGCCTTTGTTCGATCCTCTTCTTATTGTCTGACTTCAAATGTTCCAAGGCTCGTGCCAGATCAACGCACTCTACATAGCTCGATAAACGAGCAAAAATCACCCCATCTTTCAACCCTGGCTTAAGTCCCCACTCGAACTTTCGACATCTCTTTGCCTCAATAGGTAACATCTTAGTTACAAACCTCGCCAGATGCGAGAACCGCACCTCAAACTCATCCAACGTCTATTGATCCGCTTGGGTCACATTGGCGAGTTCCCTCAACATTTGCTCACGATAGCTCATAGAAAAGTACCTATTGTCAAATAGTTCCTTAAACTGTTCACAAGCCATCTCAGTCTTCTGCTGAGGAGTCATACCATTCTCCACCATTGATTAGCCTCACCCCTCAGCTTATACACCGCAAATTCTAATTTTTGTTTCTCGGTGCATCGTATGGCTCGAAATACCTTCTCCATCGCTGCAATCCAAGCCTCTGCCTCTACAGGGTCCACTGATCCACTAAAATTTGCCACATTCTGTTTATTAATTAAACTCACTTAGGGTGCTTCCTTCCTAAGGTTGTGGTTGTTGCTGAATAGGGTTTTGTGTACCTTGTTGCTAGGCCATGAATGCCCAAATCTAATTCATAGTATTCAGCGCTGCAGCCATGGATTCTGGGTTTTGTTCTTGTTGCTCTACATGGGGTACTTCCCCAGCTGGGGTTTCCTGATCTCCAGTACGACCTTCGCGGTCCCTGGCTTGGCCTCCGCGGCCCCTGGTTCCAGCTCTACGAGTGCGTGCCATGCTATAACAAATAAACTTCTATCAGAGTCTGCAAACACCTTTTATAAATGACTATGCAAATTTAAAATTTCTAATAATATATATTATCGGAAACATCTTCATCAAAACGATCTCATATATCTAACCACTATTACGGTTCACTAAATCATTAAATCTTTCCCTAACGCTAATATCGAAACCTAGGCTTCCTCTAACAAGTTTCTAAAGTCTATAGAATTATATACTCATGCTCGATCATTTAGAAATTGGGGCAAAAGTTTGAAATTTTCTGAAATCTTCTGAAATCGTATGAATTTTTAGTATTTTCTGTAATTTTAGATTCGTAAAATTATTTTGGAGCCTTTAAACCCTGAAAATGTTCTAGGAAAAATTAGAGTATTGTATTTATAGTATAAATAAGACTCAGTTTGAATTTGATGATTTTTGGAGTTAATTTTTTATGGTTTCCGTATCGCATTGGTTTTAGCAAAATGAATAATTTAAAAATGATTTTAATGCCTTTAAATTTTTATAATTTTGCACATATTTTAAAGCTGTTATAAAAATTATGGGACTTTATTTTCAGCTAGAAGCAATTTTGAGAATTTATGGATTTTTATTGCATTTAAAGAAATTATTTTAATTCAAAAATATTCAAAAAATTCAGAAAATTCATATTTTGATTTTTTATAATGTTTTAAGCTATAAAATAAGGAATTTGGAATATTGTTGCGTATTTAGGAGTGTACGAGATTTTCAGTTAGGTTGGTCGCATGTGGGGTGCGCTTTGAGTTGAGCGATTTAGGAGTTAGAAGTGAGCACGTGGTGGGTAGCTAATATTAGGTTTATAGTATATTAGGCATAAATTATGTTGTAACATATAAATAGACAATTTAGGTTGATTCAAAGATTTTTGGATCGAGGGTGATTAACATTACTTAGCTTGGATAGAGGTAAGGATTTTCTCTCCGAACCCTCTTTCATTACTCTGATTTCAAATGCTTATAATAACAATATTTATAAATTGCATTGAATGTTGATCTTTACGATTGATATAAAAGTGTTTTCAATTGCCAGTGAACCTTAAATAGAGTTGTCAAACGGGCCGGGCGGCCCGCGGGCTGGCCCGACCCGGCCCGGTTCTGGCCCGGGCTGGCCCAGCCCCGACGATGAACAGTAGCGGCCCCAGCACAGCGGGCCTGGGGCCTGGGCCTGGACCAGGCCGTCCATTGCTGCGAAAAAGCCCGGCCCGGCCAGGAAACGGGTTTGGCCCGGCCCGAAGTCGGCCCGGGTCTGGCCCGGGTCTGGCCCGGTCTGCGGCCCGGGTCTGGCCCGGTCTGCGGCCCGGATCTGGCCCGGGGCTGGCCCGGTCTGCGGCCCGGGTTTGGCCCGGTTTTGGCCCCACTTGTTTGAATTTTTTTGTTTTTCCCCCCCTTTCTTCCACCCCTTTTCCAAAATTCCACTTTTACCCCCCCAACAGCAATATAACGGCTAGTTTGGGGGGTATTTTAGTCTAACCTATATTTTTCAACTCCTTTACACTCTTACCCTCCCCAACAACTATAAACGGATAGTTTGTAGGGGTATTTTGGTCTTTTGTGAAGTTTCTAAAATCTATAAATTCACACCATTTCTCTCTAATTTTTCACACCAATCTTCTTACTCTCTCTTACCTAAACATTCTATATTTCTACAAGCTTTGCTACTATTTCCTCTCCAATTACTACTCTTGCTAATTACTACTAGTATTTACTAATTAGTACTCTTGTTTATTAATTACTAGTCTTGCTAAATTCTTTTTAATTACTACTCTTGCTAATTACTACTAGTATTTACTAATTAGTACTCTTGTTTATTAATTACTAGTCTTGCTAAATTCTTTTTAATTACTAACTCTCTAATATTTGTTACTCGTTCATTCTTTTAATTGTTATTTCTTATTACTACTCTTATACTTGTGTATTTAGTTACTCTTACAAAGTTTAGCTCGAAATATGGCTGGATTATTGAAGAAAATGAGGCGTGCATCGTCATCACGAAAAACATCATCATCATCGCAAGCACCACCACCAGCACAAGCGCCAGCGCCACGGCCATCACAAACACCAATCCAAGCACCAACACAACCATTCGTTCCTGGACGAATGAGTACAGGCTGTATGATAGATACCCAAGCCAATTGGGAGTTCAATCAAAACATTCCAGATTTTGAATACACGCCTGATGAAGACCCCCCGCATTATAGTCAAGGACGCAGCTCGGTTGGCGAAGCTACTACTCCGTGGCATAATCTCAACCCTATGCCTGGTCATGATGAAGAAGGGCCGAGCAATGCCTCCGGTAATGAGCCAGAAGTCCAAAAGGGGAAAAAAAAGAAAGCCGAGTGTTGGAATCATTTCGATGTAGTTATGGTGGACGGCATCCGAAAAGCTCGATGTAAGTACTGCGCTAAATTATTTTCGTCTGGTAGTGGTAATGGACATCTTAACAGGCATTACCCTCTGTGTGCACCTCGACAAGGCCACGTCGAACCTACCCAAACGCAGTTATCTTTTGACGGTAAGTTATTTGTTTATAATCAGCGAGAGCAAAGAGACGGTCTCGCTGAATTTGTTATTCATGATGAACAAGCCTTTTCTTTTGCCGATAATCCTAAGCACTCTAGATATATGAACACATACGTTCAACCTTTGTACAAAAAGGTTCATAGAAACACAACTAGATCCGATGCACTCCGACAGTACAATGCTGCTAAAGCACGCCTTATCGATTATTTCGATAAATTTGAAGGTAAAGTTAGTCTTACTTCTGATATTTGGCAATCTCCTTATACTTTTGTTAGTTATTCTTGTGTGACCGCTCATTGGATTGATGTAGATTGGGTTATGCACAAGAGAATCATCGCTTTCGAGCACTTCCCTTATCCGCACGATGGAATGAACATTGCTATTCTTATATTAAAAGCATGCACCACATTTAAAATTAAGGATAAGATTATGAGTGTTAGTTTTGATAATGCTTCTAATAATAAAGTTGCTGTTGCAGCTTTAAAGGAGACGCTTCAACCTGTACTTAACGGTGAATTATTTCATGTTCGCTGTGTTTGTCACATTATTAATTTAATTGTTCAAGATGGTTTAGCTGCTGCAGGAGATATTCTTCTCAAAATGAGGGGTATGACAGCGTATGTTAATAGCTCGAGTCCGAGAACACAACAATTTAAAACGTTGTGTGTTCAATATAATATGCCTCGCAGGAGAGCAGTTACAGATGTGGTCCACAGGTGGAACTCTACATACCACATGCTTTTACACATTCTGGCATACCGAGAAGTCTATACGCATTTTCTACTAACCCAGTTCCCAGCCGGCTTGCCAACTCAAGAGGAATGGCAGATGGCCACATACCTAGCTGAATTTTTGGAGGTATTCTACACGTCTACCAATTTATTGTCTGGTACGTACTATCCCACCTCTCCTCTCGCTGTAATAGAAATTCTGAAGATGGCTACAATGTTAACAAAATGGAGATATATAGGACCCTTTAAGGAAATAGTAAAAGTGATGGATCAAAAATTTAATAAATATTGGAGTAAGCTGCCTGCTATTTTTACTGTGGCTACTTGTTTAGATCCTAGGTTAAAGTTGCATGGCGTGAACGCCTCGATACAAGAGATATCGAAATTAATGTGCTACACAGCAGAGGAGACAACCGCATTCACAGCAAAAGTGAGCAAGAGGTTTGAGGACTTGTTCAACGTCTATCGTAATTCTGCTGACGTGCGCGGGCGAGCTACATCATCATCCACTGTTGAGAGGTATTATGCGCCATACCTTCAGGGCTTTGAACATCTAGTAGCAAGACAACTACCAGGTGAAGGTACTTCTAATTCGGCAGGTTCGTATACTTTTTCCTCTTTTAATGAGATTGGTGTATATGCAAATACTGATCATTATTCTGATTTATCAAGGCAAGAACAGGTTAATTTTAATTTGTTAAATTTTTGGAAACAAAATCAAAACATGTATAAAACTTTATCCCAAATTGCACGGGATGTACTGCCAGTGCAAGCCTCCACGGTTGCTTCAGAGTCGGCATTTTCAGCTAGCGGGAGGGTTTTGGATGACAGGAGGAGTCGTCTTAACCCCGAGTCGCTCGAGCTATGTGTATGTTGGAAGGATTATCTTGATGCGAAATACCGCGAGCAAGATAAACCGATTGATGATAGGAAGAGCAGTGACTCGGATATTGAAGTACTTCTGGATGATTAGGTAATTTGTTTTTATTTTCCTCTTTTGATCCTTTTGGTTGACGTTGCAGATTTCTTGATCTTTGATTGCTGATATTTTGGATAGACATTCATTATTATTTTGATTGTTAGAATTTTAAGAATAAATTTTTTCACAAAATATACTTTTTTTCCATATATATAAAATAAATTTTTACAAGCAAGATATATATTTTTTCGTATATATAAAAAAATAGGTAACTTCGCCTGTTTGTTTACAAGCAGCCGGTCCCAAGCCCGGATAAAAGGAGGAGGGCCTATGAATACATTTATTATTTTTCTATATAAATTGTTATGTGTTAAGATTTTATTAATAAAGCTCATCAAGAAGAGTATGAAAATGTTTAACATATAATAAAAAATATAATGGCTAACAAATAAATATGTATATACATACATACATATATATGTATATTACTTATAATGAAATAAAAGGATAAAGATTAGGTTCGTTAAATTGTGAATATTGCCTAGAGATGAAATTTAAAATTGAATAACAAGAAGAAAAAAAAAAGGGCCCGGGCCCGGCCCAAGCCCGGCCCTAGCTATTGGGCCTAGGGCCTGGGCCTGGACTGGGCCTAGGTTTGCCTTCGGCAGGCCCGGCCCCGGCCCGGCCCCACAGCAGGCCCGACGGGCTTGGGCTGGGCCGGCCCAAGCCCGGCCCTTTGACATCTCTAACCTTAAATTGAGCCTTGAAACGATTGTTTGAAATTCTGATTCATACTTATCTGTTTATTGACTCAATCATCGTAAAAATATTTTCAATTCTATTTATTGCTTTTCCATGTTGACATGAGTTCATAAACCTGGGAGTTATAAGGATGGTCTGTATTGTTGGAGTTTTAAGGATGGTTTGTTGGTTGGGTTTAACTAGTACCTAGATAGACTAGTCAGTGTACATATGCATATGTAAATCGTATTGAGCACTGCCGGTGTGGCTTTGCTATATTGTACTGCTCATGTTCAATGTTTCATGTTTCTGTTTTATTACACCTGAAATGTTTTGAAATAATTATTGATTAATTCAAGGGATTGAGTTGATACTTATCCCTATGTTTATTTTGAACTGCTATGATTTTCTTCGAAAAATTCTTTTAAAATTATCATTTGATTGTATAGAGAAAATCATTTGAATTGTTCTATTTCTCTATTTTTAAAGTTGTTACTTGGCTTAAATGAAAAATTGTCCGAATCGTTTTGATTGTTTTTAAATCCTCGATCGACCTTACTGGGCTCTCAAAAGCTCACTCTCCTTTGACTTCCTTTCTGCAGGTAGTAACCAGCATTAGATTACTTGAAACCGGACTAAAGGCTAGCGAGCTAGTGAATTTAAGTTATTGTATTGTCCATTAGAACCCCTGCGTGGGTGAATAGTATTATTTAAAATTTGTAGACTTAGATTTGGAATTTTATTTATAACAGTCAGTTGAGAATTTGATTTGATAAATGATTTAGTTGCTCTGACGATGACTACCCACTTTGTTGTGAGGTTAATATGGTCTTAGTGTCATCGATTGTTTGAGTGTTAATATTCCGAAAAAGTTCGGGATGTTACATGCTACAAGAAGGTCTGACTGCGAAGTTGCCACCAAGTCCTGCATTGGTTATTTTACCCAAAGGAAATGATGCCCAACCTTATTATGCTTATCGTAGAAGAGTCGGTCATCACACAGAAAAGTACATTTCCCTCCCGAATGCCATCCAAGATTTTATTGACAAAGGTGAAGACAGAATCTCTATCGACGTACCAAGTGAGCATAAGTAAGACATCACTTCCAGCGCTGGACCTTTCGACACTCAACTAAGAGAAGGATATTCTTAGCCAGATCACCTAAGCATGAAGACCTGTTCATTTTCAGATCAATGAACAGAAACTCTCCTCATGCCATGCTTAGTATGATGCCGAGCAGAAACCTAGGGTGGTTTTCCTAGCAATTTTTAAATTATCTTTTTTCAAATTTGTCCTTTTGATTGTTAATGTGTCGTTGTTTTTTGCTTTTTGCTTACCTTTGATTGCCGATTTACTCTTATGCGGCTGATGATGACGAAAAAGAAATAAAAAGTCAAGAATATTCCTTTTTTTAAAATCTTCCTTTGGGTTTGAGTCCAATAGAGTTTGTATTTTCAGTAAGTCTAGGAGTCTATCCTTAGCAAGTCAAGAGCATAACAACTTTCAAAGCAAGAGTGAATTGCCCGATCTCATACCTGTTGAATTCATAATTGACCAATTACTTCAAGATATTGTGCAAAGGAAAAAATTTGGCTGCTACCCCGGTTGGAGGAATCTTCCTCCCACCCCTTATATAGCGACAATCAAGTGTCTCTAAATGTTTCTAGTGACTTTTATTTATTGAGGCTAAAAAAGTGTTGTTAATAATTATCGTTGAAAATGTTAGAAGAAAAACCACTAAAAACATTTAACGATTATTAATTATTACTATACAAGGGGTTGGAGGAAGATTCCTACAATCCGGGGAGGAGCCAAAGTTTGTTCTTATGCAAAAGATGATTTTGAATTAAGATTAATGGTCTATCTCATTAACACTTGTTCTTTACACTTAGGAGTATTGATCCCTGTATTTTTAAGCTTAAAAATTAGGTTTCAGTTTCTTGGTAATTGAATGTTACAAAACCTAATGGAAGAATTTGGTTTTGAAATTTAAACATTTGAGTGAGAATCTAAGTTATTATTAAGAGAAGGCTATGACTTCCTTTCTTAGCCAGCCCCTCATTCACCAGAAACAAGTCGAACCTACAAAGATAATGAAGTATCATACAGATGTCAAGACTTTCTCCTATTCAAAACTCACTCACACCCCCTTTAGCTTGGACCATTAATCTTGAAAAAAAAGGAAAAAGAAAAAAGAAAAAGCCCGTTAGATTGAAAACCCTGAAAGGGGCAGTCCAGGCAGAAGTTAAGTTAGGGCATGAGAAGAGAGAGAGAGAGAGTAGGTTTGCATAAGTCTTCCGTAAAATGAGTATTCTTGATGATTGGAGGCATCTTGAAGATAAATGATGATTGAAATTGTGTTTCCATCTTGAAAGAAAGAAGAAGTATTGAAGAAAAAAATAGAAGAAGGAGAATACTTTATTTGAGTGTTGCACAAGTGTTGTTGCAATAAGTCTCGTTATGGAAAGTGATGGTTAACAGGGTAGCATGTTGCGTGGCCATGTCTACCCCTGTTGACAGTGATGTTTGACCGTCTTTTCCTAGGATCTATCCCATCGTCTTTGAGACTAAAAAGGAACTAGAAGATAAGTTAAAGCACAAAATTTACCTTTTACAATCTTTTCCATTTTAGTCATAAAGAATGAGAAAATAGGAATGCAAATGACAACACTTTAGATCCTCTGTTATAGCTAAAAGTAAATTTGGGTGTTATTGGTCCTTAGTGACATTTCAAGTCACAATGTGATCTTTGTCGTAACGACTTATATTCTTTGACGACAGTTTTGTGATAATTTTGTCATGAATGTTTTCTTTCGCAGCAACCACATTATACTGTAAGCCTTTATATTATATGACTTCTTTCCAAAATACCAGAGTCAAGAAATATCTGTCACTTAAGGGGCTTTTTGTTCATTTGGCACTAATGGGGCGAATTTGCCATTTTAGCAATAGTTTAGAGTTGTAGCAACAAAAGTAGAGAATATTTGGATTTTAATTGTTGGATAGGCGAACTTCATTTAATTTGGACTAAATTAGCATCCAAAAACTGATCATAACAATTAATTTCAAACGAAGTCTAAAAATTGTACTTTTGCAGTTCATGTGAAGGATACTTATTCAATTTCTCTTGAAAAATGAGCATTTCATGTTGTTACTTTTCATATAGGGTTAATTACAACAAAATGCCTGAGGTTAGGGTAAAATTAAAGGCGTGTCTATTAGTTTGGGAAATGAGGACTTATGTCCAATAACCAAATGGAATACCAAAATACATTACGGTTTACACGAAAAGACTAGATTGCCCTTAACTAAGATTATAATTCCTAATTTGTCCATGGAAGGATTATCTCTCTTTTTACTCTTCAGAATCTTCTACCGCAGCACCACCGGCATAACGCCTGCTCTGGCACCACCTCCCCATGCTGCCATCATCAAACTTCAAGCCCTACCACCGCACTGCCATCATCAACCTCCAAACTTCACCACCGTAAGCCACAACCACTATAGTGACAACTAGCCCAACACGATCCTAACACCGTAGTATCGGCCACCAAGACTTCCCTCCCCCCACTAAGTCAGCAACCACATCCCTCATCCCGCCCTGCCAGTAGTCCTCTTCCTCACCCAACCCTGACGCATCCCCCTCATTTAACAAGGTTGCTCAAATGCTAGCCATGCGTTACGTTCTCAAAAGTTTTGATATCAATGGATTGAAGCAGTGGACCTAGGTGTTGAAGTGGTGCCGCGGTGTTGGGATGATGTGAAGGTGGTGCACGGCGGGGTAGGGGAGAGGGGGGGTGTAGAGAGGTAGGGGTGCATGTGTGAAAGGGGAGAGGGGGATAGAGATAATGTGTACGTGTGTGACTCTGTGTGCGGGCACTCGCGTGTACGTGTGAAATGCTAATTTGAAATTAGGGTTTGAAAACCCTAATTTGAAAATCCTAAGTTTCAAGGACACTAGTTTGACAACCATAAATTTTAAATTAGGGTTTGAAATCCTAATTTGAAAATTTATTTAGAACATTTGTCTATACAATTGTGACATCCCACATAGGATGTGAGATGATTTATGATTGGCCTTATAAGACTTTGCCCATGATCTTAGAAGTACTTATTTGACTAGCCCTTTTGAACGAGGTAATGTCCTGAGGTCGGGCTGTGGACATGTTAATTATAGATGGTATCAAAGCCGACTCTCGAAAGCTCGAACTTGGCTATCCACTCCAGTTGCCAATGGTTGGGGGAAACGAAGGCAAGCCTGGGTATATCCCATGTCAAAAGGATTGTTGGGGCAACGAAGGGTGAGCTGGGTATATCCCACATTGGCTAGAGGGAAATATTATGGGCTATGCGTGATGGAGCCTTAGCAATGACGCTAAGGCATAAGGTGGGGAGATTGTGACATCCCACATAAGATGTGGGATGATTTATGATTGGCCTTATAAGACCCTGTCAATGATCTTAGAAGTACCTACTTGGCTAGCCCTTTTGGGAGAAGCAATGCCCTGTGGTGGGGCCATGGATCAGGTCGTTACAACAATACATGAATCATTTAAAAAAATACGTTTCGATTACATGACTGGCGGATGGACACAAGTGTTATCTTTTTAATGTTTATTGTCACAATATGTTACTTTTTACAACTTAGTGTCTTTTACTGTAGTTTCATCCTAACCTTAGGTACGCTGCTGTAAGTAACCCTCTTATATGTAATGTGACATGGCATACTCGATATGTGTACAAAAATAATAATAAAACAAGCGTAGAAATTGAAGTTTGCAAGGATAGAATAATAAGAAAACATGGCTTATATGGTAGTTATCAGAGATTTTTTTTCTTTCTTTTGCCTTTTTATCTTTGATAATTTGTTTTTCAATGGTAGTTACTTACCAAACTTTAGTGGCGTGTATCATTCGGTTAATGAGTTACACCTAAACTACTTTTATTATTAACATGTTGCACAGAGGCAGAAATTTATTAGTAGCATACTCGATCAAACGGACTATTTTCTTTTGGATTACGGATCCCATACTACCACTCATAAATGGGCTACTATAACCGGACCATGATTTTTCTCATAAAACTACTTCTATACTAAACAATTTATGAGGCCTAAATGTCATAAACTGTATAGATAGGTTTTATGACGGATGGCCCCTACATGGCACTGTGTTTGAGCCAAATTAATTCAATTCTTTTATGATACCTACTTCTTTAAGAGTTCAACAAAACCATAAAAAACACAAAATAATGACATCGTTCCGGTTTACAGTAATATATTTAGAAATAATAGATTTCGAAAATACCAGGTGCAGGCCGCCACGATACATTCACTAATGCCTTCTTTGCCCTTCACAACTTTCCGGCTTGGTCTATCTTAAACATGTAGTTTTGAGCAAACCTAACATACTAACATGTTACTCAGAGCATCATCCTCCTTAAGATTCTTATGAGTAAACCCATTTAAGCCCTGATTTGATCCTAAACGTAATTTGTGTGCTGCAATTTCTTTCCCTATCATTTTAACCTTTTACTTTGTATTTGCTAGTCAAATTTTCTTTGGGTGAAAGTTCAAATTTAGGCTACTCGAAAGATTAACACAGAAGCGAAAAAGGCAAAAACCTAGTACGTACATGTTTATTAACAAAGTTCTTGGACCTTGACTCAAAAAAAAAAAAAAAACCTTGTCTCCATGGAAGCGACACAATAAGAAGCGAGCTGACCCATTGCTCGCGCAGGCAAAATGGGATAAGCTACTTGCACGATCTGACCGTCTATCCTTTATTTTTTTAAAAAAAATAAACCAAACCGTCCGTTACATAGTGTTGCGGATGGTCTTCTATACCAAAATGTCCAGCCCAAGTTGTCTGCTACACGGAGTAGTGTACGACTTTTTGATCCTGACAATTGTCAGTCAAAAAGTTGTCCGCTACACAGTGTAGTGGATGACTTTTGGCTGACACATGTCACATCTTTGTCCGCTACATAGTGTGGCGGACGTCATGGCAGATATACCTAAAAGTGTCCTAATTCTCAACTCTTTTTTCATTTTCTTCTCCTTGAGATCCACTTGCTTTCATTTTCAGCTCCCCTCAAGTTCCAAGCTTCAAGTAACGCTTGCTTCAAGCTTCACTCAAGCAAGGTAAGTTTATGAATGGTGAATTATTTTTTTTTTGGGTTGAATGATGTAGTTTTTTTTGTTGGATAAATATATAAATTTTTTTGGGATTATCTTTGTTGTATTTATCAGTCTATTCATCAAAGTAATTTTAATTTGTGATGTTCAAGAAATTAATTTATTAACTTCAAAAAAATTATTATAGTTAAATTCAATTTTTTTGATATTATGTTTGTTGTATTTTGGCATGCTAAATTTGTCTATTTATCATAGTAATTTTAATTTATTTTGTTCGGAAAATTAATAATTGTTAAATTGGAGATACTTTTGAGATTATGTTTGTTATATTTGTCATGTTAAATTTGTATATTAATCAAGGTAATTTTGATTTGTTATGTTCAAGAAACGCCATTTGATAGTTAAGCGTAATCTATTTTTACATAGGTTTTGTTTCACAATGTCTTATTTCGTGTCAAGCTCCAACACTCCAGTAGATGCTAGTGACCGTATCTAGGACGAACATTTCAAACATTGGAAGAAGCCGAAGAATGTTTTCAAGCGTATTCATTGAGGGTTGGTTTTGGCATTAGAATAAAGACTACAAGAACAAGCAACGTAACAAAAAAAATATGCTCTCGCTTATACGAGTGTCATAGGGGCAGAAACCTGTCGCAAAATGAGACACACGTAGGCAATGATGACAGTGATGACGAAATAGGATATGTGCGGAGAAGACGGGACTGCTTTGCGCGCACGAATTGCCAGGTCAAGATGTTCGTAAGCTATAAACTCAAGCAAGATCATTGGCTTATTACCAGCCTGGAACTGGCACACAATCACCCGTTAGTAACCCTTCTAAGGTGAGTCAGATGCATCAACACAAGAAGATGGGTAAGGTCGCAAGGAGCCTAATTCACACAATGAGCAATGCGCGGATATGACCTACCGACATTGTTAATGTTCTTGCTGAACAGGCTGGGGGAATTCAAAATTTAAACTTTAACACGACAGACGTTCGTAACGCGGTCCGAACCCATAGACGAGCCGCGTATGACCTCAATGATGCTCAATCCACAATGAGCCTATTGAAACGGATGCAGATGGAGGACCCGCAGTTTACCTTCGATTATAAACTTGACGACGAGCATCGAGTTAGCACAATTTTTTGGGTCGACGGTCGTTCGAGGCTAGCTTATAAGCATTTTGGGGATGTCGTGACTTTCGACACCACATACCGTACCAACAAGTACTCGATGCCGTTCGCTCCTTTCACAGGCGTCAATCATCATTATCACTCCATCCTGTTCGGGTTCGCCTTGTTAAGGGACGAGAGCGAGAGTTCTTTTGTATGGTTGTTTAGGATGTGGCTGGAAGCAATGAACTTCAAAGCACCCAAAGTCATCATCATCCGATCAAGATTTGGCAATGAAGAAGGCTATTGCTACCGTCTTCCCAGATACTCGACACAACTTGTGCACTTGGCACATAAGCAACAAATACCCTGAACGTCTGCATCACGTGTATGCAAAGTATCCAGACTTTAAACAGGATTTTGACAAGTGTATTAACAAGTCGTTAACGATTGAGGAATTTGAGGAGAGGTGGGAAAAGCTTGTTGAGGATTACTCATTGCAAAATATTTGTACGAGCTCAAAGAGCAATGGATTGGCGTTTACACGAGAAGGTTTTTTTCGCGGGCATGAAAACGACGGGCATGAGTGAATCTATGAATGCCACGTTTGATAGTTATGTGGGTAACTACCAATTTGAAGAGTTTCGTTACATCCGCACAAAAAGCGGTTGCCTCATTATTCGTAAAAGAAAGGGCTGCAGACTTTGCAAGCACGTACAAACAAAGGAGAAGGTTGCTTGAGACCCCGCTGGAGCTGAACGGTGCCAAAGTCTATACGAAGGAGATCTTCATTCTATACCAAGTAGAGCTGCAAAAATCGGGACGATACAGTATAAACAAGGTGGCAGAAAAGTCTACGCGTGAGTACAAGGTTTATTCGCTCGTGAATGACCTCGTCCCTGAGAAGCTGCGCAGAATTTATACGGTGAGCCATGACACATTGACGGATTCGGTGACATGTGTTTGCAAGAAGTTTGAGTTCCATGGCATCCTGTGTAGACACATTCTGCGGTTTTTCACCCAGAAGAATATCAGGCAATCCCCGATAAATACGTCCTGCCACGGTGGACGAAGGTGCAAACAGGTTGCACGGTACCATTTTTTCGTATACTGACTTTGAAGAATCAGAGACGTTGCGGTATAATCATCTGGTGACAATGTTCACCCGTTTGTCCGTAAAGGGTGCTGCTACAATGGCCGGATATAAACATCTCCTGCGAGGTAGCTCAGCAGCAAGAGCCCATCGTCGACCAGTTTGAAGCAGCTTCAGTCAGCAATGCGGTTGACACTGAGCCTACACATGGATCAGAAGATGATGAGCCGGGGGAGGAAGAGACAATGATATCCGGCCTTTGGATCCAATTATATCGCAAACGAAAGGCCGCAAGAGATCTACGCGGATGAAGAGCTCTATTGTACAAGCAACTCAACCTAAAAAGCTGAGAAGGTGTGCATTGTGCAACAAAATGACCAACCATGACAAGCGGAACCATTACAAGGCACTGGGGATAAGTCCATGGTGTTTGCAAGACGAGGAAGAAGATGATGCCGAAGATGAGGAAGAAGAAGATGCAGTGGACCTTTAAGTACAATTTTTTTGTAAGAATCTTTTATGAGCCATCAAGTCTGTTGGACTATTTGTATAATTTTTTTTTGTATTTTTTATTTTGTAATAATCTTTTATGAGCCATCAAGTCTGTTGGACTTTTTATAATAATCTTTTTGTATTTTTTTTTGGTAATAATCTTTTATGAGCAAAAAAAACATCACACATAACACTAAACTTCTTTTTGGTTTTTTTCATGTCCGCTACACTATGCAGTGGACGGTATAGCAGAAACATTAGACATCTACACTTAAATTTTTTTGGTGTTTTAAGCCGTCTGCTACATACTATGTAGCGGACGGCATGTTTAAGTCGTAAGCTACAGTATATAGAGGACGGTGCAACAGAAACATTAGACATCAACAATTAGAATTTTTTTGGTATTTTAAGCCGTTCACAATACTAAGCGGACGACGTAGCAGAAACATAAGACATCAACACTTAGATTTTTTTTGGTGTTTTAAGCCATTCGTTACGTTATGTAGTGGATGGTGTAGTAGAACCGTTAAACATCAACATTTAGAATTGTTTTGGTACTTTTAGCCACCTTGAATTACACTTAAACACTTAGAATTTTTTTGTGTGGTATTTTTAGCCGTCCACTACACTATATAACGGACGATGTGGCAGAAACATTAGACATCAACACTTATATAATTTTTTTAATGTTTTAAGTCGTCTGCTACATTATGTAGCGGATGATGTAGCAGAACCATTAGACATCAATACTTATAATTTTTTAGACATCAACACCGTCCGTTATACTATGTAACAGACGGTGTAGTAGCATACATGTAAAGACATTACCCTCATTTTCTTTTCCACCATCAACCTATCTCAACAAGGGAAAAAAACTATTTTCTTACCACCATCAAACCTGTCTCAATAAGGGAAAACCACAACACAACCCAAAAAAACCACAACACACAAAAATACATGTCTCAAAGAAAGAGATCAGATGTTTCAAATAAAAAATGCTATGTCATAAAAATTATCATTTACAATGTCATCATTGGGTCTCATCTTGAGCTGGATTCTCGTCGTTAGCCAGATTTTCAATATTCCTAACTGCTCTAGGCTGGCCGTTATGAATTTGCCAAGCTATTTTATATCTAAAGGCTTCTTTATTTGCTTCGCTCTAGACGGAGTTCTTGAGGCTCTCATGCTGACAAATGTAGTCCATGTACATGCAGATGAAGATGCCACAGTCCGAATGATTAGCTTGCTTGGGCCTCCGTCTCTTTAATCGAACTTCGAGCTTCGGCTTTCCCGGTACTTTTAGTCCACGGAAAGAGTGGACCATGCATAAAACAGATCCTGTGGAGAGAAAAAAATGGCGTAAGCTACGAGTTAACAATTACAATAAGCAAAAAATAACAATCGCAAGATTACCATAGCATCCAATTGGTATTTGAAAAGATCCTTCACGGGCATCTTTAGGGTATCGTTGTGGAGACTGTCGAGGATTGATATGACCATGTGAGTTGGTTCATAGCAAATCAAGTACCAGTGGTTGCTATTACTTAAAAATGGTAATAGGAAGACGTCAACATCAAGGGCACTCACCGGACTATCCTTATCATTAGAAATGCAAAGAGCGAAGCACTCTGTTTTCCCTGGATCAAGCTTTTCCTCCCCCTCTTGGATACCCAGTCATTCCATTCTCTGACGAGCATGTCATGAAAAATCGCATCCAACAAAAAAATGCGGGGATACGCATTCGCCCTATCCCAACACCGACACTTCAAAAGTTGGGCATAGGCATAGATCACAGTGTCCTCCAACCAAGCCCCAGGCGTAGGGTGGACATTTTGTCCCACGAGATATTATAATCCATGCCATTTGGGTAGTTCATACCACTTTTTGCTTTGCATGGAGAGGGCCCACTAAAGTAATGTTAGTGAATTAACTGACATTTTACTTACTTTTGAGGCTTCAATGGATGCCTTTTGGGATAGCCAGGAATGATAGGGGGTCAATGAAATATCCCAAACTTTGGGAGCGGGTTAAAATACCCATCGG
This sequence comes from Escallonia herrerae, assembly GCA_033070095.1. Taxonomy (NCBI): domain Eukaryota; kingdom Viridiplantae; phylum Streptophyta; class Magnoliopsida; order Escalloniales; family Escalloniaceae; genus Escallonia; species Escallonia herrerae. The sequence continues at coordinate 274,807 of JAVXUP010001120.1, forward strand.
TACTCCGAAAAATAGACGGGCGTTAAATTTGAGTAATGCTCGGGTATTAGTAGAGTATCAAAGCTTAAAAGAACTTGGGGGCAAAAATATAATTTTTTAAATGTTCTAGGGCATTTGCATAATTTTAGAAAACTTTGGGGGCATAATTGTCAATTATGATTTTAGTGATGAAAAAAAAATGAAATGAGTGACCGGATATGTTTTAAGGTCATCTAATTAAACTAATGGAGGTTGGAATAAAATTGGGGTTATTATGCGATTATGGAAATTTGTGGGGGTTACGGGTATGGGGTTAGGAGGTGAGATTGTGCGTAATTTTAGGGTTTTTGAGAGTAGTTGTGCCAAGTGTGGGTATGAAGAAGTTGTGTGTGTGTTAGTGTGTGTAGAGAATGTATTTCAGTGTGTGTCGTGAGTATGCGTGTGTGTTTTACAGGTGTGAGGGTGTGTGTGTGTGTGTATGTTCAATCATGTATTAGTGTGTGATTTTATGAAGTTAGTGAGTAATTGAGGTGTTTGATGGGTGTAGTAGGTGTAGTGAGGGTGGTGTGGAATGAAGTGAGTGGAGTTGATTTCAGTAGAAGAAGAAGGTTGAAGAAAGTGTGTGCTTTTAACGTGAAATAGTGTGTGCCACAATTTGAATAGTAACCGTTATTGTCGTTAAAAATGAAAAATTAATTTAGGCAGATTTAATCCAAATTTTTATAAATCCATAGGGAAAAAATTAAACAAAGTCCAAAACTGTAACCCAGATATTTTTACAAGACCTACGCTCTGGAATTTTCAGTATCCGCGAAGGACGTTAAATCAGAATATCGATTAAGTGAAAGTCTGAAATTTATTTAACCTAGTAAACATAGTTATTTTAATCTAAAAATTTTATGAAAACCTTATTTTAATGATCTGTTTCATATTATAAAATTCTGTACTATTCCGAGGCCGATAGATATTTTTTGCAAAACTAGCCTTTTAGCGATCAGTCTGGACATCGGTTCGGAATTGTTGGATGAAAATCTTCTAAAATACTTTTTAGTCCAAAAATGACATCACGATACTTAAAATAGCGTTTTAAGATATTTTGAGTTTTTTCTGGTGCTGAAAAACCCTAGAGATATTTTTTGGTAATTTGCCACCCCCGAGGGGGTATTTTGGTAATTTTATCCATAAGAGGTATTTCTGAGTAAATTTACATACAGTAAGAATATTTTAGTGAGTTGGCTTACCAAAAAATTATTTTGATGATTTAAGCGTAACAGGGAGTATTTTGGTAATTTGTCACCCCGAAGGAGTATTTTGGTAATTTGACCTAAGAAAGGTATTTCATAAATTTACATACAATAAGTCTCTTTGGGTGATTCTATGCACGGGAAGGCAGTTTGGGTAATTGAAGTCCGAGAGGGGCATTTTGGTAATTTTATACCTAAGGGCATTTTGGTAATTTTACATACGTGGTAAAGGTTCATTTTAGGAGCATGTTTGAGTCCGTATTAAGTTATAATATTTTTCTATGGTCTGTGTTCTAATGATTCGATTATTCTGTTTAGGTTAAAGATAAAGACTTCCGGTTAGATAATTTAGCTGCGGATCCAGGTAAGGGATTCTATCTGAACCCTGGGTAAGGACTTTTGTCTGAACCCTTATTTGATAACTTGTACTTGTAAGTACTCCTTTGAATTACTTACGACTAATGTCGAACTCTGAAGTATGCATTAATATCAGTATGTTCTTGTCCAGAAAACCCTAATATTGAACCTGTATCGATTAATTAAAAATCTTGTGATGCTCGCCTGTTATTGCGTGCAAATTGGAGCATATCCGTTCTTTCGAATTGTTGTGCTTAAAACATAATTATTCGCAATCATTTTTGTTGTTTATCTGTGATTTTTCTTCTGAAAATTCCAAATGTTGACTTATGTCAGTATGATTATTGTTATTAGAATCTGAATTGATTTCGGTGATTGAGCTTATGTTAAAGCTCATTGATATTGTTGATTTTTCTATGTTGACCTGGGTTTCCATTTTGTAGGAGGGCATAATAAGGCTAGTCTGAATCCTGCAGGAAAAGCAGGCTAGTACCCAAGTGGACTAGTATTTTGGTACATCATGCATGTGTACACTCTGATTAGCTTGCTGGAATGGCATTGTAATCGCCCCAGAATCAATGTTGATTTTTTATTTTCTCTGTTCTGTATATTACTGTGACTACTACGGTCATGACTGGAAAGTATTCTCTGAAATAATTTGTGCTTGGATTAAAATCCCTTGAGAAATTCAGTGTATTTTGAAAAGAACTGTCTCAGATGATTTGTGTAGTTTGAAATATCTCGAGAAAACTCTGTTGTATTTTGGAGATGATGACTTTGGAAATAATCTTTTATTGATCGTTTTGGAACCTATTGTGATGGTGTTTATCTATTTTGGTATTTATTTTTGATGAATTTCGATCATTTTGAAAATCATTGACTTTTTGACCGTTTGAAGTATTCTAAAAATTTTCGTCAGTCAGATTTTGTAATTCTTTCGTTGGTCCTTGCACGACTTTATTGAGCTCTTAAAAGCTCACCCTTCATTTGGTTACCTTCTGCAGGTGATGATAAGCTGTAGCAAGTTCAGGAATGGGTTAGAGTCTGAGTGAGATTCCGATGAGCCCATCAAAACTGTGTAGCAAGACCCCTGCGTGGGTCTGTACTGTTGGTTCATTCTTTAAGGATTCAAGTTTGAAAAGAACCTATGTTTTAATAGTCTGAGTTTGAGCAAGTTTTGTTGTAATCATGTATTTTGAAGAATTCAAGTCGGTATTGAATTAAATGCTTTGAAATATGTGGTTGTGTATAGGATTTGACAGGTTTGATATGATCCGATAGGTTAATGACTCGGGAGTTTGGGGAGGTGGAGCTCCGAATTTCTGGGGCATTACAGTCGACCGGGGGATATTGTCCACCGGAGGAGTCAGAAGGTCCTGCCCACGGGATGATTGGTAGTGGCTCGGAGAGATTGAAGTTGAAGTCTTGTGTAACTTGACTCTGAGAGGGGTGTAACTTCTGAGTCCCCAAGCAAAGAGAATGAGGGACCACTGAACTCTGCCCAATGAGGCATTCCCATGCCCGATGGCGGCCCCCAAGCACCACCCATCCCAGCTATGAAGGGACCACCAACTCCCTCGCTCACCCTCGAAGTCTGTCCGGAAGGATCACCGTATCCCTTGCTCACATGGGGAGGCTGCCACCCTGAATAATCCATTCCTGGGATGACGCCCGAAGGCTGTCCTGTACAACGGCTCAAAAAATCTCCACAGCCATTTGCTAATGCATCAGCCTGGGTGCAAAGTTGAGCTCCCATGGCATCCAC